>CABHPQ010001972.1:3950-60104 GCA_902168405.1 Peromyscus aztecus
TCCTCTGGAGGCAGGTGTGATGGAGGAACATCAAAAGGGCAGGATGGGCAGGACCCTGCCTCCTGGATCACCTTCCTGGAGTGGCTGTCAAGCCCACCCAGTGCATGTCCTGTTTGTCCTCCTGTCTTGGAATGCTCTCCTGTTTGCTTGGCATGCATTGGTGACTTAGACGAAATTGGTGGGACTCCTGTCACCAATGAGGAACCCAGCCAGAGAGGCTAAGTGCCACCTCTGAGGTTGCACAATGAGTCACTTGCAGCCTTGGCAGGAATGCATGCTTCCCGACCCCTGCTCAGCACCTCTCCCCACCAACAGTGCACAGAGACTGGACTGTTGAACTCCCCGCTCTGTTGCCCATGTCCTTGGGTGTACACTGATGCCCTCTGCCTGGCTGCAGGCCCATGTCTGCCTGGCTTGCTCTTCATTTCACCTTTCCGCCATCTCTTGCAGGGCTACCTGGTGGGGCAGGCCCAGTTACAGGAGAACCTGTGGCTGCTGGCCTACTTTGTGGTGCTGGTTGTGTCTGTGGTGGACTGGACTGTTTCACTGAGTCTCGCTTGTGAGGAGGTAGGTGGTGTGTCAACTCTGAGACTGCGGCAGCGCTGTGGGTGTGGTGTGTGGGTGCAGCTGAGCCCTGGGTCATATGTCTGTCTGCCCATATCCTGGAGGGCTTTGGTTTCCCCCACTGCAGGAAAGGGGCTGTGGCTTGAAGGCCAAGGTTTCCCCTGTCGTGCCCCATTGGTGAGAGGACCTGGAAGCAGGGTCCGAGTTGCTGTGACTCCTGATGCTTAGGTTACAGTGAACTCTCCTGGTTAGGTCCCTTATAAGAGAGCCATCCCAGGGTATCACTATGCCCATAGTTTCACACCCAGAGCTGTTTGAACTCGGCACTAATAAGCCTCATCCACTCTGACCACGGTGCCATGCTTCCTCAGAAGCATCCAGGACCCTGGGAGGTGGTATGGGCAGCAAGGGTATGGGACCAGGGGCAGGTTGGTTTGGCCTTCATGGATCTGTTAGCATGTGACGGGAAGATGGGTACATCAGTGGGAATTGAATAGAAGGACTAAGACTGGTGCTGAGGATAGTGGAGCCAAGGGGGTTATGGGAAACAGCGCTTGGAATCCTGGGGGAATCCCAGCTGCAGAGCTGGCTTGTCCTCTGCTCTTTGGGTGGGTCGTGCCTGGTAAGGACAGCCAGTGAAGGGAAGGAGGGAAGCTTGTCTCTCATCACCAGCCTGCAGCCTCCCCCAGGCCCTACAGGGAGCTGATGGGAGAGAGTGGTAGGTGGTGGGTCCCTGCCCCTGTACCCAGCAGAGACTGAGGGGGCCATGGAGGCACAGTTCCACAGCTATTTGGTACCTTCTACTTCCTATGTCCACTCAGGACAGGATTTTGCCCTCCCTTGTAAGATGCAGCTCCTTTTCTGATTGAGGAAGAGGTGCCCATGCCTTCCCGGAACAGGAGGGAGATGGCCCTATAGCCACCATTTCTCACTGAAGCTTCCCATGGGTCTCTGCACCTGGCAAGCCAAGTTCCCAGCCGTACCTCCGCCAAGGGTGCTTATGTGCTGCCAGGAGGGAGGAAGACGAGGCAAAGAAGCTCCTTGTGATGCACAAAAGAGTCCACCCAGTACATGAGCCAAGGTTGGGATGCACAGGCACTGAGTGGCCCTGGCCGCCTAAGAGGTCTTTATAATGTCGCTCTATAGCCTGCTGCTGTTCCTGTGCCTCATACTTGTTAGCTGGCCAGGTTTGTCATGGATACCGAGACCTTCATTCCTAGAGGTGGATTCTCGAATTCTGCCTCTTTCTTTAAATAGCTGGAGTGTTGTGTCAGCTCCTTCCAGGGCCTTGTGTACGATGCTGGGCAAACGCTTTACCACTGAGTCACTCCCTGGCCCCACAGCTGGAGTTTTCCCTGGAGGACGTGGTGCCTCCTTATCACTCTTGAGTGGCAGTGTCCTGTGCTGTCCTCTGGAGTTGGTTACTTGCCCTTTGGACAAGTTAGGTTCCCATGTGATAGGACCAGTGTGTGTCCTTGGTGGCTTCTGCCTTTGGAAGTGGGTACTTGCAGACTAATAGGGCCCAGAATGGCAAGATGAACAGTAGAGATGTGGTCACTGATGCCAATACCCAGCTTCCTGTCCAGCTGAGCCCGAGTCCTCTGAGACTCTGGATCCTTCCTGTGGGCCATGGATCTGGCAGCCACATTGCAGGAGGGTTCCTCGTCACACTGAGGTAGTGGGAACTGCTCACTGGTTCATTCCGAGCTCTAGGATGGGGGTGCTTGGTGAGACACCGTGGACAGGAGGGCAGAGCATGACTGACATAGCTGTTTGTCCAGGGATGGATCAGTGTCCCACATGGGGAAGGGCCCAGTGCCATCTGTCACCAGGGGCCACGTAGGACCTTGTGCTGGGCTCTGCTTCTGCAGAGTGGGTGTATCACTCATTGGCCCCAGGTAGAACCTTTACCCGTGTCTTGGTGGCTACTTCATGTGTAGCTGAGGTCAGAGGCTCGGGGTATTTGTAGGACCTACTGAGTTGATATGCTGGTTAGACACTTCTGGGGTCTGGGACCCGGGCACCCTGTGCCTATTTGGAGGGACCTGTCCACGTGTGTCCTCTAAACTCTTTGTTTCCAATCCTTCAGTTCTTTTCACGACATTCTCTGCTCTCAGGAATCATGTCCAGTTAGCAGGACCCCTGCCTGCCGCCCCTCTCTGAGGGACCCTTTCGCCTAAGGCTGTCATGCCACACGAGGTCCATCTCTGGTTAGGTGGCTGTATGACTCAGAACCTCTGTGGCTATCAGGACCCTCTTGCACCCCTCCCCCAGATGCTGGGTGGCTTGATAGGGAGGGCCAGGCACCTGATCTGCTCTGCCAGACCAGGTTCGGCTTCTGCCCAATTAAGTCCTCACGGTGGATGGGTTGGGAGACAAGGTCTGCAGGCACTGGTGGTTGTGACCGCGTGCACCCTCTATCTCTGGATGCTTGCTTCCACTCTGGGATCTGGGTTCCGATCCTCAGTGTCGTCCTTGGAGATGGTCACCTGGACGCACCTTCTCTCATCCTCAGTCTGTGGCATTGCTAGGCTCACACAGCCAGCAGGACAGTAAGTAGCCGTTGCGTCCCTGTGTGACTGGAGGTGGTCCAGAGTCCTGGAGGGTGATGAGTGTCCAGACGGCTGGACAACACTGGGGTTCTGGCTGCCACTGTGGGTGGTATGCGGTGGTCCGGGGAGCTGAGGGCACTGATCTCTCAGTCACGGGAGCCGGGCAGGGCATCCATCCGGGTTGGGCCAGAGCCCTGGGCAGTTTTCTGGTTGCCGTGGTTCCTGTTGCCCTCTCATCCTGTCCAGGCTCTGGGGCTCTTCTGTGTGAGCACAGCCTAGGGGGACCAACAAGCCCTCTCAAGGGTCCCTTGGGAGCCTGTCCTGTGTTGGCGCCGGTGGGCCATTGTCAGAGGCTGCTGATCAATTATTGCAGTGTGACAGGTGCTGTGCTGGTGCTGTGATGGAGAGGAACTCAGGACAGTGAGTAGAGGGCAGGAGACCTCAGGCCAAGATACAAGGAATGCTGTGAGCTGTCAGCACTGTGGCCAGCAGGCCTAGGATGGCTGGAGTGGTTGGCAAGGACTACTCCCTTCTCCAGGCCCTGGGATCCCTAGAAGGAAGATGTGTGTGGTCCTGGTTCAGTGGCTGGCTTCTTCTTGTCTTCCAGCCCCTGCGGGTGCGTCGGTCACTCCGTCCCTTCTTCCTGATGCAGAATTCCTCCATGATGAAGAAGACCCTGAAGTGCATACGGTGGTCGCTGCCAGAAATGGCCAGGTGAGCACTGGGGCTGGAAGCTGCAAGTTCGACCAGAGGGACCAGAGGGTAGGCCTGCTCCTATGTGGGTATGGTTGGGGCAGCCCCCTGGATACTCCCAGCCCAGCATCCTGCAGGACCTATTTGAGGTCCTGGGCAGACCTGGGCAGACGCTATAGACTCACACCCCCCACGCCCAATTGCTGAGTTGAACAGATGCCTCTTTTCTTGTCTCTGGGGTCTCCCGTTGGTTGTCTGCACCTGCTACTTCAGTCCGGCTGCCTCTTACACTGTGTGCAGCTACGCTGGCCTGGAAGCCCTTTAGCTCTCAGGGTCCAGCTCTGCGGAATTTCAACTCTCCAGACTTCTCTCAGCCCTCTTGGCTTCTGCCAGAAAAAAAAATGTCACCCATGTCCTTCCTCTGCCTCCAGTGCCTTCCCTGGTAGGCCATGTGCCTGTCCAGCCCAAAAAGTGACCTCTGTCCTCTGTGTCCCGGTCCCTGGCTGGCATGCCCCTGAGGTTGTATCCCACCACAAACAGAGGATCCGGGGCAGACCTGGCTTCAGGTCCCTGTCCCAGGGCTGAAAATACTCAGTGTCTCCAAGGAGAGGAGGCAGCACTGTGCCCATACCTGAGACCATGTTCAGGATGGGGTCGCGCCTCTTCGGGTGTGTGGCCTGTGCTGGACCAGGCTGAGCACCATCCTTTCTCCCAGTGTCGGGCTGCTGCTGACCATCCACCTGTGCCTCTTCACCATCATTGGGATGCTGGTATTCACCATTGGTGAGACGGTAAGTATGGCCTTGGCCATAGGTGGGGCTCATAGGCCCTTGTCCTGCAAAGCCTGCCTGCTTTGGAGTAGCCAGGGTGGCTGAGGGTGACAGACCAGGAAGTGGGTCATGACACCTCTTGAGGGTCTGTCTTCTGCATGGCCAGTATTCCCATCACTGAAGCCTTTGTCCCTTCCTGTCCTTTGTGCTGATGACCTTCTCCACGTCGCTGTATGACAGGCTCTCCACTGAGGGTGCCTTGAAGGTTCCCCTCCAGTCTGACCATGCCTCAGCCAAGGCTGCCCATGCTGGCGCCTACTCCAAGCCCCAGCAATGTTTGGCTAAGTGCCTGGCCTCTGACTCTGGGCCCCTGCCCTGCCCAGCTGCAGTTGAGGCTTTGACCCTAGCCTCAACTGGGTCATGGCAACTTGTTGTCATGGGGAGGTATCCACCTGTCTGTCTGTGGGGACATCTGCCTTGGTTGCTCAACTTTAGGTTCTGTGTGTGTCTCCTGACATCTAGCAAGGGTTATGTCCCAGCCAGGTCACTGTCCTCCAGCCTGGGCCATCCTGCATCTCTGCATCTGTTGTGGAGTATGGCTGATATGGTCACAGCTGGTCACCTCATGACATTGAGGTGACATAATGGAGCTGTGCTGCCAGGGTGGGAGAAGACAAGATGGTGCCTTCCAACCTTGGGGTGCTAGGGTGGTCCTGTGTGTACCTGGTGTACCTACATGTGAGTGTATCTGTGTCTGGGTGCCCGTCGTCATCGCTGCATGACTCTCTAGATAACTCTTGCCTGCGGGTGTCTCAGGATGTGTAGTGTGTGACTGTGGATGTTCCCTGCCTCACCTGTGCCCAGCAGGTCTTCCAACCCTGTCATTTTCTTGTGACATTCATGTCGTCCACCGCTAGTCATTTGTGACACGTGCATGTCTGTGAGTCTGTGTCTGTGCCATTTGTTTCTAGGCCTGTCTGTGTCCCTCTGTTGCGTGTCTGTTGGTGTCTCTCCGTGTACCTGTCTGTGAGTGTCAGTGTCTATATGTGAGAATGCGTGTCTGTGTATTTGTCTGTGTCTGGGTGTGTCTCCATGTCTATGTATGAGTGTGTTTCTGTGTGAATATGGGTGTGTCTGTGTGCATGTCTGGATGTGTCTCCATGTCTGTTTCTCTGTGTCTTTATTTCCATGTCTTTGGGTAGTGTATCTCCTTCTCTGTGTTTGTAGGCGTCTCCATGATGTGTCTAGTGAGTGCCTGGTCTGTGTGGGCAGGGGCAGGGGCTGGACTGCCTTCCACACCCTGAAGACCTCTGTGTGACTGCCCCATGACTATGATCGCTCTTGTTTCTCAGAGCCTGGGTTAGGGAGTGTAGGGGCTGGCAGTGACTATAGAGAGTGTGGGGGCCTCTCCCCAGGAGTGCCAAATCTGGAGCTACCAGAAGATTCCTCCTACAGACTGGGTTTCTGCCCCGTGAAGGGGAACTAGGCTGAGCAGGATGAGGGTTGTGTAATTGAGGGTGACTTCTTGTCATGGTCTTCCTATTCCCTGTCCTCTGTTGTAGTTGGGAGGGTGTGAGGACTGACCCTTGCTGAGTTCCTTGTCCTTGGCCACCTACCTGGTCCTCCAGTAGCAGCACCTTGCCTCTCCCATGCCCAGCATGTCCCTCAACTTTGTTGCTTCTTGTGACATTCATGTCCCCCACCCCTAGTCATCATTTGTGGCCTCTGTTACCACTGATCTGTTGTCAGGCCCCATGTGCGGCAGACAGGTAACTGCTATTTTGTAGACGAGGCAAGTGGGTTCTGAGGTTGATGCTTGTCCTGGATCCTGTGCGGTGGGGAGGCTGCATCAGGTGGCTGCTTGCTGGGCTGTTGGCAGAGCTTGGCCTTTGGATGGCAGCGGCACCTTGGAAGTTGTTTGAGGAGAAAGTTGGTTTTGTGTGCATGCCATCTGCTTCCTGTAGATCACTTGCCCTGTTTACATTGCCACCCATTTTCTGGCTAGAGTCTGCAGCTTGGTAGGCACAGGGTAGCTCTAGGGGACATCTTAGAGTTCAGGAGTATGGAGTTGAGGTTACTTTGAGGCAGATACACTGCCCATATTTGCTGCCCTCCATGTCAGAGAGGACAGAGGCTGGGAGCCCATGCATGGCTACCCCTGCTGACAGCTGTGGTAAGCCACAGCTGTGTGGCTAAGGAGCGCCATGAATGGCCTGGGACCTCTGCTTCTGGAACAGTGAGTCTCTTCTGTGGGGGGAGGGTCCCATACCAAATCACTAGAGACACCCCACTACCCTGTGGCAGCTTCTTTGAGGCCACACTTACCAGTCTAGGTCTTTGCCAATCCCACCCCTGGCTCCAAGGAGACTGGCAGGTCCTTCATGTTGTTGCTTGGCTGCCAGGCTCCTATGTTCACTCAGCTAGGCTGGCTCAGGGTTTCCGTCGAGGTTCTGGATAGGCCACTGTTGTCAGAAGCCTGCTTACGTGCCTGCAGGCCCTGAGTTCAAAACCTGCTGGAAAGTGATGGGCAGATGCAGGTCAGGGGTGCTGACTAAGACCTCAGCCGGGGGACAGAGGTCCAGGTGGCTACCTCATCTGCTCTCAGGATGAAACACAGGACAAGGAGAGGCTGGCCTATTTCCAGAACCTTCCACAGGCACTGATGTCCCTCCTACTGCTGCTGACAACTTCCAACAACCCAGATGGTAGGTGTGGGGTGTGGGAACTGGGAGGAGCAGAGAGCCTGGCCTGGGAGGGCCAGTTGGGATGCTGAGTTCTGGAGCTTGCCCTGAGTGTGTGAGCCCTTTGCGTTAGCATGGGGATATGATGCTGGGTCCCTCTCTCTACTTCTCACCCTTTGTGTTCTTGGTCCCTTCCAGTCCCTTCTTCCTTTCTTGGCTCGCTTTGTCTTGTCATTTTATTCCTTGGGGAAACTGAAAGTGTGTGGTGATCTGTGGTGATGTGGCATTGGTCAGTGGTTCCTCTATAGTCGGCTCTTTGAGGCCTGGTCACGCTCCCTCTCACCACCCAGGCCTGCTGTGAGGTGCATGCCATTCAGGAGCATTGAGGGTGAGAGACCTCAGGTCTTACCTGGCCATGGTCGGGTGCCACCAGGTCCTCCAACTACTCCAGTGTGGGCTGTGCCATATTGGAAAGCTGCAGTCCCCTTATCTGCTGTGGCCTGGCCACTGTGGCTAGTGCCATTTATCCTGGCTCGGGTTTCAAGACCTTGGAGACCTCCCCAGAGGGCAGCCTGGGATTCCCATCCCAGAAGTGCTGTGCAGCTTGACCCGAAGCCTGTCACTGTGGGAGAGCTGCTGTGTGGCTTGGGGTGTGGTCACAGGCAGGCCCATCGAAGAACTTCCATCCCAGGGGGTACCAGTAGTGGAACATGAAGCCCTCAGCCCCCCTGTCAAGGCAGATCATGCGGGGTCAGGATGGACATGGGGCCAGGTGCTGTAATGTGTGTTCAGCCTCTGACTCTTCCTTTGTCTCAGTGATGATTCCTGCATATATCAAGAACCGGGCCTACGCCCTCTTCTTCATAACCTTCACCTTGATAGGTAAGTGCTGGTGGGTCTGCGTGGACACCAGGCAGGTGTTCACCCATGCGTGACAGGATCCCCATGCTCAGGAGTGGCTGTAAACTGGCCTCTACTTTTCTAACTCTCCTCAGCTTGCTTCTTCCCGTAACTTTACCTCAGTCTGCCCTCACCCTGTAACTTCCCCTCCCCCACACCCCTTAACTGGACCTTAGCCTGCTTTCACCTTACAGCTTTACCTCAGCTCGTCCCCTAGACCTTCACCTTCAGCTGACCTCTCAGTGTGTCCCCACCCTGTAATTTCACCTCAGCCTGCTCCCTCAGCTTGCTCCCAACTTAGAGCTTGGTCTCAGCTTGTCCACCCTGTGTCTTTACCTCACCGTACTCCCACACAGCCTCGCTGCTCTGTGCCGTCTCCTCAGCACGGTCCCTCTGTGTATTGCTGATCCATTCTTCATCTCAGCCTATCCCACCCCTATAGCTTCACCCAGTTTCCCATCCTGTACCTGTGTGTGCCCCCACACCACCGGTAACTTACCTCAGTCTGCTCCCCACCCCAGCTTCACCTTAGCATGCCTGCTCTACTCTTCCCCCTGGTGGTATGTGACAGTTGATGTCCCTGTCTGTCTTCCTATCCATGGCTAGGAATGCTTGGCCCCAGCCCATTGATGGACAAGGATGCAGGAGTCTGGGGGTTGTGTGTGTCCCCTGTTAGGAGACAGAAGGGAACTCTGTGAATGTGACTGTGGTTGGTCATCCTAGCCACCATGCCTAGGCTGGCTGAGACCTTTGAGCCCGAGGATGGTTTTGGTCACTGGCTGCTGCAGGCTCTGTTCCGTTGGCCTCAGGTCAGGTGGGTGGTGTTTTTCCCTTTCACAGGAAGCTTGTTTCTGATGAACCTCCTGACAGCCATCATCTACAGTCAGTTCCGAGGCTACCTGATGGTGAGCCGCCCTGAGCCCCTGCTGAGCTGTGCCAGAGCTGGCCCCAGAGGCCAGGCAGAGTGGGCCCTGAGTCAGCTGACCCTGATGGGATGGAGAGCCGGTTGCTCTTGTGGACCAGCTCAGAGACATAGTGAGCCACAGTCGGCAGCCATCCCTGCCTTGCCTGGGCTGGGCTCCCCGCTTTGAGGACTGTCCCTTGGAGTGGTGCCCAAGGAGTGAGGGGCTGACTCCCTAGGCTCCCCCTTAGCCCACTCCCCAGGGCAGGGCGGTCAAGGAGAGAGATGTGTGTGGGAACTGCCGGAGCTGGGTGTTCAGAGCCGTGCTCTTTACAGAAGTCTCTACAGACCTCGTTGTTCCGGCGGCGGCTGGGGGCCCGTGCGGCCTATGAAGTCCTTGCTAGAGACACCCCTGAGGCGTGAGTGCTGGGTGGGGTCCTCCCCGAGGACAGTATGCTCTTTTGCTTCTGGGAAGGGGAGCTGGGTGCTCATTAGGGGTTTCCTGAGTAGCCCCTGCTGGCTGGCGCCAGGCTGGATATCCCATTTGGAGCTGTGTAAACTGCCAAGCCCTCAGTGCTTCCGATATCCTGTTTGCTTTTGCCTGTGAGTCCACTTGTGCCTAAGGCAGGCATCCACACTGCCAGGTGGGCAGAGAAAAGAGGCAGGCAGGCTCTGGTGTGACACTGAGAAAGTTCTGGGCTTGACCTCTCAGTGGCAGCAGAGTCTGTTGTCCCTCTTTATGGGGGTGTCTCTGGGGGATCTCAGATGGGGCCTGTAGGACCCTTCAGCTCACCCCAAGGTGGAAGCTCACCAGGGCTCCATTTCCATTTAGCAGGGTGGATTCCTAGCCAACTTCAGGCCGGAGGAGCTGGCACTGGACATGCTCACTGGGGCGGGGTTTCTTTGCCACAGAGTTGGGGTAAATCCTGAGGACTTCCTCCGAGTACTCCAGAAAACCCAGCTGAGCGAAATCCACAAAGAGGCCATCATGCAGGTTGCTGCTCTTCCTGGGTCTGCCCCAGCTCCTGTTGGGTGGGTCGTCAGCCCAGCGCTTACTGCCCCTGGGTTGAGGGGGGCCCAGGCCTCGCTCCCCATTGCCAGTGGCCCACCTGGCCTTCCTTCTACAGAAGGTGCGCTCCTATGAAGGCCGTCCGATGCTGGCTGATGAGTTCCAGAAACTCTTCGATGAGGTTGACAAAGTTGTGATCAAAGAGGTAACTAGGCCTGCCCTGTGCTACCTGTCCAGCTTGGGCTTGTGGGGTTCTATTTCCCCATTGTTTCCAATGTCCACGGCCAGGACTTGCCTGCCCTGGATCTCCAGTTCCTGGGATTGGCAGTGGGAATCCTTCGGCTCTTGGCAATTTGGGGTGAATTTGTTGGCAGGAGACATTTACTATTTGGGAAAACGGCCCGGGGAAGCCCGACACAGAGGAACATTCCACGGCATTTTTGTGTCTGAGACCAAGTCCCCTGGCCGTTCCTCTGGGAGGTCTAGATGCTAGTCCTCTCCAGGGCCCTTGCCTCTCGCTATTGACGCTTGTACAGCTTACGCACAGTCCCTTGGGGATCTTGGCGTCCTCTTCAGCTCCAGTTGGAGGACAAGAATGCCTGCATGTTCCAGTGTGGGTTTCTGGGGTGAGCAGCCTTGCCAGGCATAGCTCAGGGATCCCAGGCAGGCAGAAGGACTGCTGTTCCTGCCAACCAGCCCTGAGAGGACCAAGAGAGGTCGGGAGCCAGGACAGGCTAAGGTGGGGTTGGATGTGTCCTGCTGCGTGAAGCTTGGACAGTTCCAGTGCTGTGTGACCCGGCTGCTCTGCCTGCCTTAGGACGCACCATGGCCACAGGAACTGACTCTAATGTCTCATGTCCTAGAAGCTGGAAGCCTGAGATAGAGACATCACAGGCCCAGCCCCTCTCAAGGCCTCTCCATATGGCTGGCCGATGGGGTCTTTCCTCTGTGTGTGTGTGTCCCCAAATCTTCTTCTTACAAGGGCATAGTCGTGTGGAATAAGACCCTCCCCAGCACCCCGCATTCACACAGTCACCTCTGGAAAGGCATTATCTACAAAGGCATAATATTCTCTAGGGGTGGGGCTGGGCTTGAGTGGATGGAGAATTCTGTGGAGCGTGAAGGGCCAGCCCATCCTGTTAGCTGCTCCAGGAGGGTCTTCTTTTTTTCTTTTCCTTTCTTTTTTGTTTCCAGGAGGGTTTTCAGCTTCTGTGGCCTCAGGTCCCCATCACAGGTGGTTGTCTTAAAATGATGTTTTTCTCAGGCCCTCCTCCCCAGGCCTTCTGGAGGCATGTGTTTGTTGCTGCTGTCCTTCGGGGTGTCCCTTCTGCTCCCACCTTGGGACACAGGAGTCTGATGATAGTGATGTATCAGCAGGGGGTACTGTGTATATAGTCTGCTTGGACCAGGTGGGCGTTGAGGGCCCCTTGACTTGGGGTGTGGGAAGCAGATGCTGTTGGATGCAGCTTGCAGTGATTAGGGATGGGCCTCACAGGACCGGAGCCTGGGAGGCTCAGGTGGCGGTTCCCAGCCTGGGTAGGAGGTCTGCTGCCTCAGGAGGATGCTCTTAGAAGCCACATGGGCTAAGTTGGTTGTCACTCAGTCTTTTCTGGGTACAGTCAAACCTGGACAAGAGAGCAGTCTCCATGTGGGTTCTGTTCCTTGGTCTTGCCCGGTGGTGCCTGCTGGGCTGGCCCGGTTCTCCCTGGTGCTTGCCAGCCTCTGGGGAGCATAGTAGCCGTCAGACTTGACTCCGCCCTCTCCCACTGCCAGGACATTATGATATCTGTCCCCGAGGAGGTGCTTCCTGCAGCGGTGCTGCAGAGGAAGGACACACAGACTGTGTCTATCAATCGAGGCCCAGTAGAGCAGGCTCAGGCTGGGGACAGCCTAGCATTTGAGCCATATCCCTCCTCTGGCCCCCTTTCCCAGCTACTTTTTGGATTCTCTGAGACAGGGTCTCCCTATGTAGCCAGAGCTATCTTTGGACTCACTAAGTAGTCCTGGCTGGCCTCAAACTCACAGAAGCTCACTCTTTGCTCAAGAATGCCGGGGTTAAAGGTATGCATGACCAGACTTGGCTTTTCCAGTTACTTATCTGCTCTGTGGGCCATGCTCTTTCTGATGGTCTGAGATCTGAAGCCTAGGACTGGGTCTTGACACCTGTGTTCGAATCTGGAAGTTTTGAGAGTCAGATCCTTGCCCTGGTGGTATGTCCCTCTTTCCTCCAAAACGGAGTGCAGTGGAGACTGGATTTCAATTTTGAGGTTTAGATAACCTTAGGGGCAGGCTGTGGTTTTGGATCGGCCCCTTCAGAGAGGCACCCTGGGATAGGTTGGTGCTGTGGCCGCTTACATGACCTGCTTGTCTGTCGTCAGGAGGCTGAGTGTATGTTGGTAGGTGGAGAGCAGGCACTGTGCAGCTTCCAAAAATTCCTTCAGTGAGGGTAGTCACCATTGTAAATGGTGAAAGAATAGAAAACCCTGATCACTGCCCTCCCCAGAGGCAGCCTCTGTCACGTGGACACTGATTGGTTTAGCTCTCAGTTGCACAGGCGTGTGTGGCTATGTTCTGCTAAGTCTGAACGTGATGGAGATGGCGAACCTCTCAGCAAGGTGTTAGTGTGCTTCCAGTCAGGCAGAAACCACAGAGGGACTGTAAACAAGGCCCCCTCCCTACCAGGAAGTCTCAGGTGTGATGAAAGACCTGCTGTAGAGAAGGAAGAGCTCTGGGGTGAGGGACAGTGCCCGAGGAAGGATGACCTTAAAAGGGGACCTTCCCCAGCCGGACTCAGGCGTCTGTGAAGTATGGCTTATGCTTCTAGAGAGAAGGTGGCCCTGACACGGAGTTCATGAAGTCTGGGATCTCTCCACTCTTGGTGATGCATCTCTCTTCCCTGCACCCCACTGGTGGCCTTGACCGTTCTTCACTTGGAGCTGTCACCTGAAATGTGGCCTTTGCTAGTCACTGAAGAAGTCAGTGGTTCCGTTTCATCCTTGAAACTTACTGTGCATGTGTGGTGGTGCTCCCACCCTGGGGCAGCAGGAGCATCTCTCTGCCGCCTCCACGTGGACTCACAGCACATCAGGCTGGCTGCCTCTGTGGCTCGCCGCCTCCGCCGCTGCCGCCGCCGCATCAATCTGCTGCAGCCGCCATCCCACGCTGTCCTTGGACATGGTGGAGAGGTGTCACAGGAAGGCATGGACCTCAGAAAACACTGGGTCGTGTGAGGCTGTCCCCCACGGCTGTCCACTCTGGATGGCCACAGTGCGCCTGGCTTTGTCGTTATGTTGTCCTCGACCTCGGTGAGACAGTGTTAGGGATGTTTCACAAAGTGTTGTTCATTTGGTATGCTTTTACTCTTTTAATTCTTTATTTGTTTATTTACTTTTGTTTTTCAAGACAGGGTTTCTCTGTGTAGCCCTGGCTGTCCTGGAACTCTCTCTGTAGAGCAGGCTGGCCTCGAACTCAGAACTCAGAGATCCACCTGCCTTTGCCTCTCGAGTGCTGGGATCAAAGGCGTGTATCACCACTGCCAAGTGCAATTTTAATTTTTATTGTATTTTATGACCTTTTGTGTGTATGTATGTGCATACATGCATGCCACAGTGCATGTGTAGGTCAGAGGACAATGTTCTCTTTGTCCATGTGGGCCCCAGGGGTAGAACTCAGGTCATCAGGCTTGATGACAAGGCCTTTACTCACACATATTTTATGTATATGAGTGGCTTGTCTACATGTATGTGTGTATACCACTTGCGTGCCTGGTCCCTGTGGAGGTCAGAAGAGGGCATTGGATCACCTGGAACTGGTGTTATAGATGGCTGTGACATACCATGTGGGTGCCCAGATCCTTTGCAAGAACAGAAAGTGTTCTTAACTGCTGAACCATCTCTCTAGCTCCCATGCATTTTATTTGTTTGTTTGTTTGTTTATTTGATTTTTCAAGACAGGGTTTCTCTGTGTAGTTTTTGGTACCTGTCCTGGCTCTCACTCTGTAGACCAGGCTGGCCTCGAACTCACAGAGATCCGCCTGCCTCTGCCTCTTGAGCGCTGGGATTAAAGGCGTGCGCCACCACCGCCCAGCTGCATTTTTTTTTAAACTATTTCACTTATTTTATATGTATGGGTGTTTTTGTCTGCGTGTATATCTGTGCACCACATGTGTGCTGACGCCTGCAGAGGGCAGAAGAGGGTGTTCTATCTCCTGGGACCGGAGTTAGAGACAGTTGTGAGCCGCCATATGTGTACTGGGAATTGAACCTGGGTCCTCTAGAAAAGCAGCCTGTCCTCTTAACCACTAAGCCATCTTTCCAGTGCCCCCTGCCCCGGCAGCATACATTTCAAATGTCAAATGACTAATGTGACATGGTTCACATACAAGTCATTAGTCATTTAGATCATTCTAGCTATATCAGGTCACTGGGTTTAGGCTCTCATGTGTCGGGGATTACTTCTGAGGCTAGACAGGGCAAGGCAGGAGGATGTCATCCCAGAACAAGGGGCTGGTCACCTGCCTCACCACAGCTCTGAGAGCGTGGGTTCCCTTTGTAGCGCCCGCCGAAGCCCCAGTACCAGTCCCCGTTTCTGCAGAGCGCCCAGTTCCTCTTCAGTCACTACTACTTCGACTACCTGGGGAGCCTCATCGCTCTGGGAAACCTCGTGTGTATCTGTGTGAGTGGGGGCTTACCCTGTGGTGGTGTGGGAGGCCCTCTTCTGCAGCAGCCTTCCCTTGTCACCACACACACACACACACACACACACACACACACACACACACACACACACGCACACTGTGGCTGGCCACAATGGTAAGCCATCCTCCCCTGTGGCTTTGCAGGTGTTCCTGGTGCTGGACTCAGACCTGATGCCCGGGCAACGGGATGACTTTGTCCTGGGAGTGAGTTCAGGGGCTGCTGGCCCGTGAAGCTGTCTCAGGGACTGAGCAGTGAGGAGGAGCAGGGTGGAGACAGGGTGGCTGAGCCCAGAGCAGTGATCCTTCATGGGGCTAGAGGCTCTGGTTATATGGGCAGAGAGTGTCTGGGTGGGGACAGAGCAACTCCCATGGGCCCCTGCTTAGGGGAGTGGGAGGCTGAGGGTCCTGGGTCCTGTGGGCTGCCTGTATGGCTTCAGGCTTTGAGCTTTACCTCCGAGAAGTAAACGCGGTCCTTTCTGATGTTAAAAGGTTCCTTGGGAAATGATGCTTTTCACTTTGAACTTTGAGCAGAAGCCTCTTGTCCTCATGTTAGATTCTGTTAGTGGCTTCTCAGAGGCTGTGACAGCTCAGTGAAAAGAACTGTTTTCACACCTGGGGAGTGAACCTCCTGTGGTCTGCCCTGTGGTGGTGGTGGGCGGGGGGGGGGGGGGGGGATATCTCCATGACCCCTTTAGAGGAAGAGCTGCTGTGTTTCCTTCAGAGGCCATTTTGATGAGCTCACACCCCAGGCTCTCTGTCCTGTTGGGGAGAAGCTTCTGCAAGCTCAGGTTCCCCTGGGAAGGGCTAGCCTAGAATGTTCCCTTTCATTGCCTCTTGGCTGGGGAGGCCTGGGTCAGAGGAAGATGTGCATCCTTGGGATCTCTGTGGACCTCAGAGATAGGACAGAGCAAGAAGCAGAAATACCAGGGATGGGGGACAGGGTCCCAGAAGGGCAGCAGAGGAGGTGGGGGCAATGCCATGGCCACAGGCCTAGGACCAGCTCTGGGGATACAGTGGGTGAGGCTAAGGCTGGCCTCTTCTGCCTCTTCAGATTCTTGACTACGTCTTCATCTTGTACTACCTGCTGGAGCTGCTGCTCAAGGTGTTTGCGCTGGGCCTGCGGGGCTACCTGTCCTACCCTAGCAACGTGTTCGATGGCGTCCTCACCATTATCCTCCTGGTAAAGTCCACGAAAGCTGGGGTACCTCTCCTGGCAGCTGGGGGAGCCTGGCTGGCAGCTTTGCCTGGGCCCTTTGGGTTTACAGTATAGTATAGATCTTTCAGGCAGTATAATGGACTACCCCGGGGGAGGTAGGGCTCCTGGCTCGAGGGACCTGGGGTGAGGTGCATGACGGGATGCAGGAACTTGGTCTCCATTGTATAGAAGTGCTGCAGGGGCTGGGCTACCACTTCTCATCCTGGGGAGGTCCAGCAGGACCCAGAGCTGTCAGCATAATGCCACCCCTGGCAAAGCCCTTCAGTGCCTCTGGTTCACAGTGCAGCCTTGGTGTGGGCCAGTGAGTGTCAGGGGTCTCAGCTACCCAGGGTACCCTTGGGAATCCATGAACTTTCTTCTTCCCACTTGCTGGGAGTGGGGAGCTCACACTTGGTGTGGGTGTCACAGCCGTGACCTCAAGTGACATTTTGAGAGCCAGTGGGCCCCTGGGGACATGCATAGAAAGAATTGCTTGACCCGGGACTTTTGGTCCATCCATGATTAAGTGGCTTCCGAAGTCCTGATTCCTGAAGCCAGAGTATTCTTGCTGACAGACGTCCAACATCTGGATGTATGGGGCTAGGCCTGAGCTCTGAGTCCCACTGCATGCCCAAGTGATGGACTTAAGTTCTGGGATTCTCTTGCAAGCTACCTGGGATGGCACTGCTGGAGGTGCCGCCTGGGTTGGCACTGCTGGACGATGCCCCCTTCTCTCTGTGGTTCAGGTTTTGGAGATTTCTACTCTGGCTGTATACCGGTTGCCGCACTCAGGATGGTATGTGATTGCAGAGAACCTGGGGACACCACCTGAGCAGTGACCTGTCTCACTGCACCCAGGCGACAGATTCCGGTACCACACGGGGGCCCTGGCCACTGGCATGCACTGTTCTACCAGTAGGGCTGTTAGACTGTGGCCTGAGTCTGCCCTGCATGGGGGACATGCAGAAATGGACACCTCTCCTTGTTCAGGCAGTCCCCTTTGCAGTGGCCTGGTGGACAGAGGTGTTCCCTGTAAGGGATTCTACCAAGGGGCCGTGTCTCTTCTCTCCCACCAGTGTGGGAAACGAGGCCCAGTTCAGGTCTAGGGGGTCTGGAGTCACAGACTGATTGGGCTGGGTCGCTCTGCTGGAGTGTGGGAAGACCCCCTTGCCAGTGCCTGCCCAGCATGTGGACTTGGCTTATCCCTGTGCTTGGTGTCTGTTTGCTTTTGTAAATGGTGCCCCTGCCTTTCCTGAGGTGTTAGGGCACTGTTTGAGCCCACGGACCCCTGTTCTTTCTGTACTGAGAGACTTGTGGGTAGGGTCCCAGTACTTTTGGCATAGCTAGTGGGTGCTAGGCTTGTACCGGGACCTTTGTTGGTGAGGCCGCCCTGGGCCAGAATGACACATTAGGTTGCTATGAGAGGCTCCTGTGAGCCAAGACTTGGCTAACACAGGCCTGGGGCCACCAATGTCCACTTTGGATCCCTGCCCTGCCTTGTCTTAGACAGTGACACAGTTGGGAGAGGCTTCTGAGGGCTGGGGGTCCAGCACTGACCTGCAGAGTGGTCTCTGGGGTGTCTGCTGGGATAGCTTGGAGATGAGGAGAGATAGTCTGCCCATGTGCCAGGCAGGAGCCATATGAGAGCAGTGATCTGTTTCTGGTGTGAGCCAAGCCCTTCTCAAGCTTTGTCCCATCACCTTGAGAATTGTGAGGGTGACATTTGGGGTGAGAATGGCTTATGTTTGGATAGGATACGAGTACAGAGAGGCCCTGGGGACACTGGAGTGGAGAGGTAGCCACAGGGTTGGGGGGCAGGACTGGATCATAGGATAGGAAGTTGGGTCAGGAGAAGGTCAGAAGTCATAGGCCCAGATGGGACAGGGTCGGTGATGGGACAGGGCCAAAGGTCAGGTAATAGGTTGAGTTTGAGACAAGCTTCCTATCGGTTCTTCAGGAACTGAGCTCAGCAGATCTGGGACCTGGGCATTGAATACTATCTCTGCCTTCATGCTATGGGGCTGCTTTGGGAGGTGTGGCCATGGCTGTGGCTGTGCTGGGAGGTGTGGCTGTGGCTGTGGTTATGGATACCTGGGTATGAGTAGGGTATGGCTAAACTCAGTCTCCCACCTCCTGGGAGCTTTTCCTGCCTGGTGTCCCTACAGTAACTCTTGCTGTCTGTTCACCCCTGCTGCCTAGCCCCTTTGCTCCCCTGGAGCTCCTAACGTGGCTCCTGTGTCTTCCTAGGATGCCCAAGCAGCATGGCCCACTGTCGCTTTGGGACATGACGCGGCTGGTGAACACACTGATTGTGTTTCGCTTCTTGCGCATCATCCCCAACGTGAAGGTATTGTCGTATCTCCCCCGCCCCCCCCTTCCCCCCCCACGCCATGGCTGGGGTAGGGGCGCTCATCACCAGAGCCCCTTAGGAACACACCTTCGAGCCCCCTTAGCGTTCTTGAGCTGCTAGGGTGGGGTCACTGGATCAAGAGCCCATGCTTCCATTTCTTTTAGCTTCTGGGTCACAGAGATGCAAATCAGGTCTCAGTGGGCTGGCAGGTAGAGGGTGGCCACAGGGTCCGGTTGCCAGGATCTCAAAGGAACCCCGTGACTCAGCACCCACAGAAGGCCGGGCTGTTTGGGGAGTATGTGAGCATGCGTGTGGGTGTGAGTGTATGTGAATGTGTAGGGTTTCTATATATGGTGGATGTGTATAGGATGTATGTAGTGTATGGGTGGCTATGGGAGTGTGATGTATGTAGGTATGCAGATGGCCTTGAGGTGGGTGTCCAAGTGTGTGTAGGTGTGTGTGGATGGCTGTGGAGTGGCTTGCTGGTCCATCCTGCTCTCCTGGTCAGGGTAAGGGTGTGTGTTGAGGGGTACGCTGTTGTCCCTGGGGCAGGAAGAGTCAGGCTAAACCTTCTTCTTACCCACAGCCAATGGCTGTGGTAGCCAGCACCATCCTGGGCCTGATCCAGAACTTGAGGGCATTTGGTGGGATCCTGCTGGTAAGTCTTGGGGCTCCTCTGGTGGTGGCCTGGGTGGGCTGGCTCTGGAGTCCAAGTCACATGTGGCTGACCTGGCGCTGCTTTGGTGAGGAGGCCTAGAGCAGTGTCAGATGCCAGACTTGGTTGGTCCCTTCCTTCCAGAGAGGACCCCACTCTGTGCCAGGGTCCTTGTAGTAAACTGTCCAGTCCCTCATGACCCCTGGGTCATGTACCACAGTGAGAAATAGTGAGGAAATCATGGATGGCCTTTCCAGGGTCCCCACTGCCCCCGTGGGCCCAAGCTTGAGGTTCTGGAAGATGCTCTTGTAGCCATGTGTGCTGGACAGAAGCTGAGATGTGCCTGGGCCTCCGCTGGGGCCAGGTGGCCTGGTCGTCCTCTGTGGAACCTGAGAAGCACACAGACCTCCTGGAGAGCTAGCCTGGTGCTTCTGATCTCTCCAGCTGCCATCTTTAGGGCGGGGTCGTCTCTGTGCCCCCTGACTCCCCTCCTTTGGCCTCAGCTGGCCCTATGGCTGCACTGACAGCGGCTTCTCCTCCAGGTGGTGTACTACGTGTTCGCCATCGTCGGGATCAACCTATTCAGAGGCATCATTGTACCTCCTGGAAACAGCAGGTGAGGAGCTGTCCATGCCTGAGGGCGAAACCTCAGTGGGCCCTTCCCCTAAACGTCTCTTGTAGGTGTCCTGACTTGGGTCTCCTGAGCACAACACCCCCACCCCCTCGGGGTCTAGGCTATGGCAGTGCTGGGGTGGGATTGGGGGTAGAGTGCTGTCCTCAGAACCTGGAGGATTTTGGGGATGGGGGGCCTCTTGGGTCATGTCATATACTCTCCCTGTGTAGCCGGGAAGTGGCATCTATCTTTGCCCTTTCCCCTGGGGCCTAAGAGTCCATGCTGGGCTGAGGAGCTGGGCAGTGTTCAACTGCTCAGGCCCCTGGCTACAGCTACTAACCAAGGGACATTGTGTCTCTAGCCTGGTGCCCAATAACAGCTCAGCACCGTGTGGAAGTTTCGAGCAGCTAGATTATTGGTCCAACAACTTTGATGACTTTGCTGTGAGTCCTCTGCCTTGTCCTCAGGTCCAGCTCACCTGGGACCCCCACCCCGCCTCTGCCTTGCCCCTGTTCCCTGGGTTCCTCCTCTGCCTTGTCCTGGGCTCTACCTCTGCTGCCCCACAGGCTGCTCTGATCACGCTGTGGAACGTGATGGTGGTGAATAATTGGCAGGTGATCCTGGATGCCTATCAGCGCTACTCAGGCCCGTAAGTCTGTTTGTCCCCCCGCTGGCTCTCAGTTGGACATCAGAGAAGCAGGGCCTGGACTGAGAAGGGAACTAGTCCCTGACCTTGGAATGCTGACCAAGCTGTGTCCTGGCAGGCTTCAACCTTCATCCACACTACCCTGGGAGATAGCCAGGGCCCTGGGCTTATGCACTCTGGGGGTGCCAGTGTGGGAGAAATAAATGGTGTATATGATTGCCTGGGGCTTCTGGGGGTTTCCAAGGCATGGAGTCCTAGGAGAACAGTCAGGTGGCTCATTTAGCCCAAAGCTTGGAGAGCTTTGACCAGCTCAGCAGAGGGGCCTGGGTTCAAATCCAGCTTGCACCTCATGCTAGGCTTCCTCTGGTGTCTCTGGCACCTCCAAGTCCTGGTATTATGGGGACATTACTACAGTATACACTGTGGAGTTAGCAGCAGGGTCTGCTGAGGCCCTCACAGATGTGCTTTGAGAGCTGTTTTGACTTTCTGGAACGATCTCATCCCACTCACAATGGGTCCTGGCCTCCTTGTCCTTCACAGGTGGTCAGTGGTGTATTTTGTGCTGTGGTGGTTGGTGTCCTCTGTCATCTGGATCAACCTGTCTCTGGCTGTGCTTCTGGAGGTATCAGATATCCCTGTCTGGGCCTGAGATTGCCTGCTGAGCTATCTAGAGTTTTGGTGGGTGATCCCTGCTACCCACCAAGGCTATAGGCTGAAGGGAGCCTGGCTGGGGGCCCCTGAGATGCTTGCCCTGGCTGGTCTGTCATAGTTAAAGTTTCTATTGCTGCAATGAAACACTGAAAAGCAAGTTGGGGAGGAAAGAGTTTATTTGACTTATGCTTCCAAATCATTGTTCATCACATCAGGACAGGAACTCAAACAGGGTAAGGACCCTGGAGGCAGGGGCTGATGTAGAGGCCGTGGAGGGGTGCTGCAGACCGGCTTGCTCAGCCTACTTTCTTATAGAACCCAGGACTGCCAGCCTAGGGATGGCACCACCTAACCATGGGCTGGGCCCTCCCCCATTGATCACTAATTGAGAAAATGCCTTACAGCTGGATTTCATGAAGGTGTTTCCTCAACTGAGGCACCTTCCTCTCTGATGACTCTAGCTTGTGTCAAGCTGACACACAAAACCAGCCGGTATAGGTCTGTGGGGTTCTCAGGACCCCAAGCCGGCTTGAGGTTGGAGTCGGGCGTCTTGCTATTTCATGGGTGTGGATCTCGTAGGCTCTGCATCCAGTTGTCCAGGGTGAGCTGCTCCCCGCAGTGACTGCAGACTGGGCAATGGGGGCGAGCTCTGAAGCTGGTGCCACATGGGTACTTATACCCTTCCTCTTGTTCCAGAACTTTCTCCACAGATGGGACCCCCAAAGTCATAAGCAGCTCCTTGTTGGTACCCGCCAGATCACCTATCAGATGTCTGTGGAGCTCATGTTCAGGTGTGGGCTTTGAGAGTGTGTCTCTGGGGCATGGAGCTGAGAATTGAGGGGAGGGAGAGTGAGGAAGACCTTCTGGCAGGTTCCTCCTCCACCCAGTCGTCTGTGCTGCCACTGAGCTGGCCAGAGATGCTCACCGCACAACAGTGGACACTTCTGCTTCCACCAGGGACAGTGACTCTTCTCCACTTGTGGTCCCGCATGTGGAAGGGACCATCTATCCTCCAGTGTCTTGTAGCATCTGGTTGATGCCATGGGACACAGCCAGGTGGCCTAGAGGAGCCACACCTTCTCCTCTTGTGGCATCATGGAGATTGTCCTCTGCTTGTATAGAAGAGTGGCTGTCTTCCCAGGGCCATCTGTCATGGGCCCCATTTCCTTTCACTGTGTTGGCTGTGTGCTGTGACCCGCCAGCTAGTCATGCCCGCTGGTGTGAGAAGGGTTCTCTAGGCTTCCAGGCTTTTCATTGAATTCCTTTTGGTGCAGGGGTGGAGCCCAGGCTGTGCGCATGCTACGCTCTACGTGGACCCCCTCCTTAGCCCCCTTTAGTGTGCTCATCACCGCACACAACCGTATCTGTATCTTCCCGAGGCAGGACCTCCATGCTCATGTCCCCATGCCCTGTCACAGCCTGTTTGGAAAGTACCTCCTGGTTGGGCACTGAGTCTGGGCACTTGCAGACCTTGCCTGCTGGCTTTGCTTGCTGTCTCTGAGAGACCCAGGCCTATCTCTCTCTGAAGCGTTTGTGTGACTGTCCCTACCCTGCAGGGATATCCTAGAAGAGCCCGAGGAGGAGGAGCTGATGGAGAAGCTGCATAAGCACCCGTACTTGAAGCTGTGTAGGTGACGTCAGAGTGGCCTCCCAGCCGGGCTGCTGGCAGGACAGAGATGCTGACCTGGGGCCCATGCTGTGGAGGCAGCAGCTGGTAGAGACCAAGCAAGAAAAGACGGTGCCTGGGACAGACCACTCAGGGACAGACAGAGGCTGGGACAAGGACCGCGGCTGCTCAGCAGTAGCCACCGTGCAGTCTCTGTGGCTTTGGCAGACCGGTGGTCGACACTGCAGGGCTGCATCCCTCCATTTGCTGCTCTTCCAAGCTGCTTTGGTGAGACTTGCTAAGGAGAAAGAGTGATTTTTGCAGGGCCCTCAGAGCCCAGGAAGTGAGAAGGCCTCAGCTCCAGCTCCCCTTGTTGCCCACAGCTTATCTGTGCCTTCAGCGTTGGTGGCCTTTGGGAACCCAAGCCTGCACAGGGTCTGTGGAGGGTAGCCGGCAGGTTTCTAGGGCATCAGGGTTGGTTTCACGTGTGGAGAATGTCACCTTTTTGTTTCACAGTGTCGGTGAATGTGATCAGGTATGCCTGGGGGTCACAGTGCCAATCATTTTTCTGTTTTGTAAAGAATGAGCTTGTTCTTACCCTGCCCTTGCTTCTGTCTCTCTGCCCCAGGGCTGTTGGGTAGGGTTGCGTCCGTTGTGGACCACAAAGGCTAAGCCAGAGGTGGCTGTTTTGTGTGTCCTCAAGGTTTGTGACAAAGGGAGCTAGGGCAGGAAAGTAGGAGAATCCATTGACTCCGGGCACTAGACTGGCCTTTGGTTTTCTCATTTCAGATGCCAACTCTGGGGGTTGGTGGTAGAGTTTCTTGGGGTCTTTTAGGCTGTGGGCTGGCTCCAAGTGATGTTTGCTGTGGGCATTGACAAGGAATGGGGGCTTGGGTAACGCTGTCTTGGGGCTGCAAGCTCCTGGGCTTTCCCATGGTTTGGGAGAGGAATCTGAGGGAAGTGTCATTGAGGAATCTTCAAGAAAGCCAGGAAAGCACAGTGCTCAGGCTGTGAGTGCTGGGGAGGTACCGACCCCCCACAGGAGGCACAGGGCACCCAAGCCCAGGAGCGGCTTGGGAATCCTGGTCATTTCCCTGACATCCTCATTGTGGGGCCTTTGAGACTCCTGAAGACAGTCTGAGACCTGCCCTTCTGCAAGCTGCCTCCCTGGAGGCTGGATTGGAGGACACACCCAATTGTCCGGAGCTGGGCTGGGCTCTGGCACCGTGGCTGGACCAGACTGGCGGCAGTCATATTGTTGTCTCTGTTCGCAGATCCCAATGCTAAGCCTTGAGTGCCACCTACTGGTAAGATGGGCTCTGCTGATACTACCGAGGCCTGGTGGCCTCTAGGACTCCCAGAAGCTGTTCCTTGGTTTTCCAGGCCAGTTCACAAATCTCAGGTCCCCTGTCCTCACCTCATAGTGAGCCTGATCCGGTGCCTGTTGGGTGGATGTCAGCCCTGGTTCTGCCTCTGCTGAAGCAGTGTTGCCCAGCCCACCCAGTATCACTCACCCTAGCTTTTGTGCAGAAATCTACCCTGCAGGGCATTTTAATCAGGCAGAGCTGGGTGCGGGGAGATGATTTCCACTCAGTCTGTGCTGCCCTCAGCGAGGGCACCTGAGATGATAACCACCGGAGTGTGTGTGTGTGTGGAGGGACCAGAGGAACCACAGCGGTATTCTGGGGGCTTCCTCAGCTCACTGTCCTGTCCATTTCAAATGCTGTGAGTCCCCAGTGGCCCTGGTGGGGGCTTTGTGCAGCACGAGTGGCCGTGGGACTGCCATGGGGCCAGCCTCTTGGAGGAGTGTGGGCTTGCGCTTCTCAGGGGGCCTTCATGGTTGCTCTGCGGGCTTCCCCGTTTTCTGTCGTCACCTCTTGGTACTGGGTACAAAAGCTGGAGCCTGAAACACGCAGCGTGGGACAGAGCTGGTGTCACACAGCCCCGATGGCTGTCTGAAGAGAAGGTGGGGGTGAGAGGTGGCCGAGGCTGAAGATCCTGGTGCCAGGGTCTGGGTCCCATGAGGGGCCTTTTGTCCCTATGGCCCAGGGAGTGCTGGGGTCAGCAGGAGGCATATATGAAGACAACTGGCCCTGGTGGCATGGGAGGCTGAGCCTGTCAGAGCAACAGTGAGCTAGCTCATGGTGGGGTGGGGTGGGCACGCTTGGCCTCAACCCTGAGCTTGGGCTGCCCACACTTCAGCAGAGCTCAGTGTTTGAGTTGTTACGTCTAGTGCACACTGGGAGTCGATGAGGGGACCTGAGGATGCATGGAGACCAACCACATCCACCTGGAGGTCTTAGCCTGCCCTGAACACTGAGACATTTTCACTTGCTACAATGGACACCTTGGGCAGCAGCTGTCACCAGGGGCTCCTGTAAGTCCCTGACACCCAATCCCGGGTCATATTGTGAGCATTGCCCGGACTTGTGTGTCTATATGGCTCTGCCTCCCTGGTTTTTGTCAGGCCAGACCTGGGACCTGCCTAGGTCCTTGGAAGAGCAGGCAGTGTTCCTTACTGCTGAGCCATCTCTCCAGCCTAGCACTTCCGGGTTCAACCCTGCACAGGGAACCTTCTGGTGTCTTTTTTCTCCCTGATTGCCAGTTTCCTTAATGGGTGCCAAGCCTCATCCCCAGGGCTCACATTAGTCTCTAAAAGTGGCCTTGGGAACCTTTATTTGTCTAGATAAATAGTTCCCAATGTGTGGTTCGTGACCCCTTTGCGGGTCGAGTGTCAGATATCCTGCACATCAGATATTTACATTATGATTCTTTTTGTTTGTTTGTTTGTTTGTTTGTTTGTTTTCGAGACAGGGTTTCTCTGTGTAGCTTTGCACCTTTCCTGGATCTCGCTCTGTAGACCAGGCTGGCCTCGAACTCACAGAGATCCGCCTGCCTCTGCCTCCTGAGTGCTGGGACTAAAGGCGTGCGCCACCACCACCCAGCTACCTTATGATTCTTAACAGTAGCAGAATTACAGTGATGAAGTAGCAACAAAATAATTCTATGGTTGGGGTCAACACAGCACGAGGAACTGTGTTAAAGGGTGGCAGCGTTCAGAAGGTTGAGAACCGCTGCTCTAGATCTTCATTGTCTGGCTAGAAACACCACCACTACTTACTGCAGTGAGGTTTCAGCTGCTTTGTTGCTGTGAGATTACATGCAAATCACTTGCTTTTCTAAACTCTGGCCAGATGGGTGTGGTGGCGCACACCTTTAATCCCAACATCCAGGAGGCAGAGGCAGGTGGATCCCTGTGAGTTGCCATCTTGGTCTACACAGTAAGTTCTAGGACAGCCAGGGCTGCATATTGCAACTCTGTGTGAAACAGAACAAAGCCAGCTCCACCTCGGGAGAAGACTAGACTTACATGTTTTATCACTTCCTCATTATCATTACTACTGTTATTTGGCACAGGGTCTCTGTAGAACTCAGTCCTCCCTCAGCACCCCACTTGCTGGGATACTGTGAGCCAGCGGCCCTGGCCTGAGTTTTCAAAGAGCTCTTGGTAGAAGTTCGGCCTGACTGTGTTAACGGTGCAGTTGGCCTCTGTGACTGGGCGCTCGGCCACAGTGTTGACTCACAGTCAAAAGTATTTGAAGACTGTGAATGTGCCCGGGGCTTGCTGCTGCTCCGTGATGTATGGTAGACACTGAGTAGCACCAGAGTGAGCTGCAGTTGTCTTCTAGGTGTGGTTTAAAGTGTGCAGGATGAGAACACCGAATCACTTCATGTGGATGTTGGTATCCTTGGGTGGGGCCAGGGCCAACCTGGAGCCATTCCCTGAGGCTACTGAGATGCCAGTAATTCTGGGTCCAGGTACCATAGGAGGTGACCAAAGGATGTACTCATCTCTTGGGGAGACGGGACTGGAGAGAAGGGGTGTGGGGGCCTCGGGTTCGGGGCCTGGTGCACAGTCATGTGTTTGGCTTTGTTACACGTGTCGTGCGTGCTGAACATTAACATGTGAAGGAAGGGGAACAAGAGAGGTGCTGGGCAGGGGTGGAGGTTGGGTCCTCAGGCAGTTTTGCTTCAGAGGTGGGAGAAGTTCTCTGTTTTCCACATGGGATCGCTGTGTGGACAGACCATGTGCATGGTACTGAGCTCACTGCTGAGGCAGAGGGGGTGACCTGGTCACCCTGGGGAGGGGTGGTGGTGTGTGGTTGAACAGGGCTGTGGGACGGAGGTGGTGGCAGGTGAAAGTGTTGGGGCAGCAGCTGGATGGGGTCAGGGTGGCCTGGTGGGGGTGGGGTAGGCATGTAATCCACTGCACCTGGGGGGTCAGAGCAGAGGTAGTTGGTGCAGGAATCCTGCTGTCCTCTCCATCAGTATCACCTGTGGGAGCAGATGGTGGCCATCGGGCATCTTCCCGTTGCCTCCTGATAGCCTCCTCTCGGTGGCTGGCTGGCTGGGATCCAGGACTGATGCCTGATCTGTTGCTGGGGCCCAGGCGCAGGGCGTTTGATGTGGTCTTGGTCCGCACCTCCTAGCTGCAGCCTCTTCTCCCTCGAACAGCCCAGATTGAGTTTCCAGCCTTGGAGATAATTGGTGGTTTTTATTCACAGGTTAGAACAGCACCTTGCTTCAGAAAGAAAGCCTGTGGGTCTTGGGCACACCACTGCTCTTAAAAGTTAGAGGAGGTGTGGGGCTCAGGTGACGCGCCTCACATCAAAGTGGCCAGCAGGCGCCGGGGGCAGCAGGCGGGCATCACCCTGCCCTCTAATCACACTTTGGGGCCTGAGCTTTTCTTCTGGGTCATTCAGTCAAAGCCTCACCAGGCAGGAGAGGGACACACACCTGTGGGGCACCTGCCCTACAGCAGTTGGCTAATTCATGCAGGGACTGGGGCCCCAGCAGCACCTGCCTCTAAGTGATCCGGGCCTTCCTCCTTCCCTCCTTGGCCCTGAGCCTTTGGCCTGTAATGGGAAGTGGGGTTCTCATATAGCCTGGGCTGGGCTTGTACTCACCTTGAACTCTGGTCCTCCTTTCTTTGCCGCCCTAATGTGGGTCTTACAGTCCTGTACCACCAAGGCCAGATTATGTAGTGCCGGGATCAAATCCAGAGCTTCATGGGGCTAGACAAGCAGTCCACCAGTTGAGCCCCAGCCCCAGCTGTGGCCTCTGATGTTGGAGCACAGCTAACAGATGCATTGCCTTCCGCAGCAGATAGGCCAAGGACACTATCTAGCTGAACCCAGGCCCAAGCCCTGGCACTCACCAAGAGGAGGACTGTGTGGGCACAGTTTAGGGGCCTGCCACAGAACTTCTGACTGAGGTGGTGGCCAAGGGACCATTCCTGGAGCGTGGCTAGCCTCCCTCCTCCTTCTCCTTTGCCTCTTTCTTATTTCCAGCAAACAGGAGGAACATCCACAGTTGCTGTTGGTTTTATTCTCAAAGCAGCCTTGGAGAGGCACAGTTAACCCAGGCCCTTCTCCAGAGGTCAGATGATGCAAATGGTCCCCGTGGGCAGTGGATTCAGGGAAGAGCTCTAGCCTGGTGCTGCCGTGGTCCCCGCCTCACTGAGGGTGGGATGTGTGCCTTGGCCAGTGGGGTCCTAGCAGGAAACCCTCCTCTCCATCACTTTGCCTGAGGATCTGTGTTCAAACCTCTTAGTTGGTCATGGAGAACCTGGTTGGAGCATGTCCTGTGCAGGGGCAGAGAGGGACTTAGAGTTTCTGTGTAGAGATTGAATCCCACAGCTTAGCCGCTACCTGAAGCTGTGTGCATGAGGTGGTCAAGGCCTGGGCCCACTTGCTTCCTACCTTGGTCCTAGATATGCGAAGCATGTCTTCCATCTGTCCCTCTTCTGGATGAGGTGGTGAGGAAGCCCAACCTTAACCAGGGACTTCCTGCAGGGCACACTGGGTTTCCAGGCCTTGGTAATGGATGAGTAGACTTTCACCTTCCCTGATGTTGGTGGGGGATGGGTGAGAAGGCTCTGGAGTGGCTACACTCTCTGCTGGGGTCCACTGTCTCCCCACCTCCTACCCTGGGCTGGGAGCCGTCAGTGCCCAACTGTTCACGTGTGCTTAGAGCCCAGGACCGGCCAGACTCTTGGGCTCTGCAGCAGGGGTGACCCCACTTTGCCTGGTGGTCTTGTATGAGCTCTGCTTGCCATTGAAGAGAACAAGGGCCAATCCTGGGCAGGGCTGGGGGAGGGGCCTGGTGTACTTAGGGATGGTGATCTGGACCAACAGCTTCCTCAGACCTAGAGCATCCTTTTGTATGGAGGCACCCGGGAAACCAAGGTCAGGACCCTTTTTTTCCAGATAGGGAAACTGAGGCCAGAGAGAACAGGGGCTGCTGATGCTGTGTGGCCCAGAGCGGATGAGGCCTCGCTCTTGTGGGGGCTCGTTCATGATGGCCTCACTAGACTCACGCTGGATGCAGAATGGGAGACGCTCCCCTTCCCTTCCCTCGTCCCCTGGTGACAAGCATGGTGGCTGGTGATGGGGGTCAACCTGCCTCTGAGGGCCTCAGCTCAGTGTGAAGTACCAGTTTTTAATCCCATCACATTATTTTTTATCATATTCTTAAGTGCTTGGGATTAAACCCAGGGCTTCATACACGCCCAAGGACGTGGTCAGTGTGGACTCTGGCCATTTGTGGTTACTAAGAGAATGGGACTCCAATGTCTTGATATCTGAGTCCTGGAAAGGATTTGTGTGGCTCATGTGTGCGGGTGCATGTGGGTACATGTACGTGTGTGTACATGCATGTGGGGGCCAGAGGATGACTTCAGATGTCCCTTCCTCAGGACTTATCCACCTTGTTTTTAAGACAGGATCTCCCACTAGCCTGGAATTCAGCAAGTGGCTCCCCGCCACCACACACACACACACACACACACACACACACTGGCGCTGGGATTACAAGTGCGTGCTACCATGCCTTATTATTTACTTATTTTAACGTGGGTGAACACTGTGCTGCCTAAGTTGTCTCCTCAGCCCTGCAAGGTTCTTAGCAGGACCTGGAACCTCCTGGAACCACCCCCCCCCCAGGGGATCGCCCAGGGCAGCGGCAGTGGAACTGGTGGGAGGTGGTCTGGGCCAGAGGTTTGCTTCCCCGGGGAAGAAGGTGGCAGGTGTTGACAGCTGCCTTTGGGACCTTGGGCTTCTCCCCATGCCTGACTGGACACTGACATAGAACCTGTCTGTCTCCAGACCTACTGGACACTCGTGTTCTCTCCTGGTACCTTGGTCAGGTCTTAGGATAATTCACCTCTGCATCCTTGCTCTTGCCTCCCCAAATCTGCCCTCGCCACATTGGCTGGCAGCACCCCCTCCCCTAGCCTAGCCCACACTCCACTCTGCTGCAGCTGTGGCATCCCTGTTGTCCTAGTGCTGGAGGACACACCTCCCCCTCCCTTAGCATTCTCTGGTGACAAGGGGCATGAGAACCAGGGATCCAGTGCTGGTCCATTTATCCTGTTCAATCTCTCTCTCTCTCCTCTCTCTCTCTTTAAATTTGTATTATTTTGTGTGTATAGGTGTTTTGCCTGAATATATCTATACCATTTGCATGCAGTGTCCTTGGAGACCAGAAGAGGACATTGGATTCCCTGGGACTGGAGTTACAGACAGTTGTTAGCCACCATTTGGTGCTGAGGATCTAACCTAGGCTCACTGGATTTAAACCAGTGCTCTTAACTGCTGAGCCGTCTCTCCAGCCCCAGATCTTTAGATGTCAGAAGGCCCCTGCCTGGAAGAGCCACATCTCATGTTCTGATGGAAATGCCCTATTTTAAATGTGTTTTATTGAGGTGTGTGTGTGTGTGTAGTGGAGTAGGGTAGGAGCATGTGCTTGCCACAGCATGTGTGTGGAGATCAGAGACAACTTTGGGGAGTCAGTTCTCAGCCTCCACTTTGTTGAGGCCAGGTCTGTTGTTTGGAGCATCTGGAAGCACACGCTAGGCTGGTCAGCCTACCAGCTTCTTGCTGATTCTCCTCTCTTGGCCACCCATCTCTCAGCAGGAGTCTGATATCACAGATGCACACTGCCACATCTGGCTTGCTTTTTTTTTTTTTTTCCTTTATTGTTTTTAGCATGGGTTCCTGGGATGGAACTCAGATCATCAGGGTTGGGTGGCAAGTACTTTTACCCACTGAGCCATCTTGCCTGCTGCAGGCATCTGCTCAGGTGAACCTGCCAGGCTTCCCCTGAGGGTGAATCTGCAGGCCCCTGGGCCTGGACTTGTGCTTCTCAGTGTTCTAATCCATTCCACAGCACACTCCAAAGTACCTGGAAAACAAAGATGTTTGAAGAAATAATCACCTCCCCCAAATCTATCCCAACTGTGACTATTTACGAGCTGCTTTAGCATAAGATAGAACATTCTGGATAGGATAGAGATGAGGGTCAAAGCTTAGGCTTGTGCACTTTTCTGTGCTCGGGACCTTTGCACATCTACAGGATCCCAGGTTTTGTCTTGGAACTGATTTTAGATCATGCCTGAGACACAGCAGGAGTGTGTGTACTAGAGAGGGGTTCTGAATGATGGGAGTACCTGGCAGCCTGATACACTGGCATATGTGTGATTTCTAAGTCTTAGCCAGGTGTGGTCACATCTGTCACCCCAGACTTGGGAGGTAGAAACATGAGGGCGGGGATTTCAAGGGTGAGTTCCAAGCTAGTCTGGGCAACATGAGACCCTGACTCAATAATAATAATGATGAATAATTGTTATCATCATTAAATAAAAGTAAGGATAATGTTTTAAGAGCTGGCAATGGTGGTTATATGGTATCTCAGTGGGCCCAAGGCCACAGCTGGGGCTGGGGCTGCTGTATGATTGAGGAGTGTTGGTGATACCATTTGGTTTTTCTTGTTCCAGGGACTACAAGAATGTGCCAGCAGGGTGCTGGACTGTGGTGTTGGATGAGCTCCTGTCCAGTTCTTAGCTAGGCCTTAGCCTCCTTGCTTAGTAGTGGACTTGAGGGGAGGTGACCCAGCCACTCCAGGAGCCCCACACTAGTAACACTCCGACGCCTCCTGGGTAGCTCCTTTCTCCTGGCACAGCTGGGGGTGGCAGGCATGGTCAAGCATGCCACCTGTCCCAGGTGCTTTAGCCCCAGGAAAGAAACCCATGGTCTGAGGCACTGACCCCACTGCCAGTCTCCCCCTGTGGCAGCTGGGAACATGGGAGTTGTCTTGGTCCCCTAAGCTTTAGTATCCATCAGAACCCCCAGAGAGCTTGCTGGACAGATTGCTGGGCCCCACTCCCAATATCTGGCTCATAAACCTGGGCAGGGAATCCCATGCTATTCTGCTTCCCATGGTGCACAAGCCTGGCCGATGCACTCTGAGAATGGCCATGTCTCTCCTCCCCACCCCCAGTGACCTCCAAAAGTGGCCAAGTCCTAATCCCTAAGCACTGTGTGTGTGACCTTACCTGGGGATAGAATCTGCAGAAGTAATTGAAGATAGTGAGATGGAGTCACAGTGGGTGTAGGGTAATTGAAGATCGTGAGATGGAGTCACAGTGGGTGTAGGGTCTGCCTCATAGGACGACTGTTGTCCTTGTGAGGGAGACAGAAGAGTTCTGTGGAGCTGTAGGTGGACATCAAACTATCTCAAGGAAGGTTTGGGAGTCTAGAAGCCAGAGCCAGAGAAGGCTCCTCCCCCGGGCCCTTGAGAAGCTCAGGGCCCAGATGCTAGCAAGCTTGGATGCCTGGCCTTGTGAGCTGTGAAGGGACACAGTATCTGGTCTGAGTCCCCAGTTTGTGGTGGCCTGTCACAGAGGCTTGAGGCAGCACAGCTCTCTTCGAGTGCCTCTTACCAGCATCTCCTGCTGCGGATGGACCCCAGGCCACCAAGACTCCTAGAGTTGGACTGGAGTTGGAAGTCGGAGGGGACAGAGTGGCTTAAATGCTATTTTCTGGCTGTATCTCTGTGTAGTGATCCAGGGAAGCAGGTTCTGTCCACATTGGCTCGCCACTTTGTTCTGAGGTGGTAGCATTGGAAGCTGTCTGAGCTGGGGCCAGGACCACCCGTGGGACAGAGGGCTGCTCTGCGGGGACTTGTCATGAGGCTGTGTCATAGGGAAAGCATGTCCTGGGCTGGAGTGGTCCCCAAGCAGGCATGTGCTGGCTGGTACTCACCACTGCCTTCCCAGGTGGGGATTGCTCTGGCCACCATGGGTCGGTCAGTCACCTCCGGTCATGACTGTCAGCCTCAGGGATCTGTGGACCTCAGAAGCTAGGTCTATTTCCCAGTGGCTCTTGGGAGAGAAGAGCTGGGGGTTTCTCCAGACTAGGGCTCTGTTCTGAGACCTTTTCCTGCTGCCTCTGTTTCCTAGTGTACATGTTAGGATGGGCGTGGTCTGGGGCTGCAAGCACTCTGGAGACTACAGCTCTTAAGAAAGCTTTTGTACGGTGTGTAGCATCACTGGGGAATGGCTGTCAGAAGTCTGGTGTGACGGTGGAACAGGGAAGGGACTTCATCTTGGCCAGTGGGGACCTGGCCCTCTGCTTGTCACAGCAGTTTAGGGCTTCTGGCAGCACCTCCTTCCCCTCTGTGTCTGTACACCGGTGCTTGGTCTTGTGTTCACCTGTCCCAGTGAGTGTTCTGAGCAGTGCCCCTCCCCCAGATGAAGTGTCCACTGGGGTCTGGGTGCAGACTAGAGGCCCTTGGTGTCTGAGTTAATCCCAGTGAGGCCTGGGGTGGGCTGGCATCACCAGCACCTTGTAAACACACAAGATGTCCAGCATTGGCTTGGGTAATGGGATATGTGCCCTTCATAGGGTCCGGCTGGCAGTATGAACTGGTGCCCAGAGGTGATTTGCATACAGGTGAGGGCCTGTGGCAGGCCCGGGGTTGTCCAGGAGATGGGCCAAGGTAGAGTCCCAGACCAGGGCACCTGAAATCCCTGGTCTGGCCAGCAGAGGGCAGCAGAGCTCCAGTGGCAATGATGGATCCCGTCCCAGTACCCTCATCTCCCCACACGAGTGCTAGGCTGGTGATTACCCACGTGGTCTTCCTTACAGTTTTCATAAAGGCCTTCTCCTCTGGGCAGCTTTCCTTGACCCCAGGGCCCATGTCCATTGTCCTCTCTACTGTCCCTCCTTCCCCATTTGCATATACTTGTCCATCTTCTGGCCTAAGAGACCCACCCCTGCAGGGACCTGTGTGGAGGCAGGAGTGTGTCTCCAGGGCTGTCCTGGGGCCACAGTCAGCATTTTCTGAGTGTTCTGCAGCTGGCCTCAGTGGATATACAGGCCTTCCTTCCTCCCCTCCTGGCCTGGCTTGCGCCTCCATGTTCCTCTTGGCTGGTGTGGTGTGTATTTGGGGGTTCTCTATCATGGGCTTTCTTTGGCTAGAATGTGAACCCCACCAAGATAGGGCTGTGTTTGCTTCTGGTCAAGTCCCTGACGCCCAGTGAGAGTCTAGCATATACATAGAAAGACGCCCAGTAAGTATCTGTTGACCAAGCCAGTGGGCAGGTTGACAGAGAAATGAGTGGCTGTCGGCTGCCGGGCCAGCCGCATGGGTTCCACTGTGCCTCTGAGCTGCCAGAGGGTAAAGGGGTCCAGTTTGGAGTACCAGTCTGGCCATGTTCTGACATACCCTCTGTTCTCTATGGACACCGAAGAAGGCAGAAGGCACTGAAGCCTGAATGGGGAAATGGTTGACCTTGGGCTAGTCCAGTGTTGGAGTGATTTGTCACATGCAATTTAGCATGCACACGTGGATATCCTTATTTCTGTTTGACGGGAAGGAACTGGGGCTCAAGGCCTTTCTAGACACCTCTCCCACATTAACACCCACTCCCCTTCTGTACACATCTGATGCTTCCAGAAATCAACCTGGCACTGGCTGTGAGCGTGAACAGAGAGACTGAGCTGGTGTTGATGGGGTGGCGGCGGTGGGGTGGGTGGGGGGATGGGGGGGAGGGGGGAGGGAGGGGAGGGCGGGGGCAGGTAGTGGAGGTGTGAAGTCACTGCCTCCCTCGGGCTCAGGGTTCATGGTCCCCAGAGTCCAAAGCACTGCTGTAGTCAGGTACGTTCAGCATTTTTGTGAGATGCCAGGAATGTGTTTGGGGGCACCAGGGACCGGATGGCCCTGCTTTCCCCTGGCAAGCTGTTCTACCACATAACTAAAGGGCAGGGACTCCTCGTGACCACGGCATGCGGAGCGGTGATCTCTGCTCCTGCCAGTGATGGTGGCTGGTGGCCAATGGAGGGGAACTCCAGGCCAGGCAGGAGGCGGGGAGGTGAAGCTGACGAGGGGTGGGGGAAGGAAACCCTCCTCCGAGGGCGGGCACGGAGGTGGACCACCTGCTTCTATTTCTCTCCTCCCCAAGTGGTCAGGAAAGTGACGGGGATGGAGTCCACGTGGTGGGCAGCAGCTGACCCGTAGGGTGCTGTCCTGACCTCCTAGGGTAGCCCCTTGGAAGCCAAGCAGGCTATGTGGCTTTACACCACAGAAACTCACCTTCACATTCTGGAAGCCTGAAGTTCAAGATCAAGGTGGGGTGGCGCCTGCGGCCTCCAACGGTGCAGGGAGAGTCTTCCTGGCTTTTGATGTTGCTGTTGTCCCCTGGTGTATCATTCACCTTGTCGCTCTGACCCAACAAGAACAACTTAAGGGAAGGGGACGTCACTGTGGTTCATGGTGTGAAGGGCCACAGCCCCCCAGGGTGAGGAAGGCCTGATGGCCTCAGGGAGCTCTGGAACTGTGGGAGCAGTTGCTCACAGCTCTGGCTCAGGAAGCCGAGAGATGAATGCTTTCATCATCAGTTCACTTTCTCCTTGTCATCTACTCGAGGACCCTCACCCATGGGGTGGTGCCCCCCACATTCAGGGTGGGTCTCCCCTCAGTTAAACTTCTCTGGAAACCCCTTCACAGACTCCCAGAGGCGTGTCTCCCGGGTGAGTGTGAATCCAGGCAGATTGATGATGGCGGATGAGTCTTCCCATTAGACACGTAGCTGGTCAGTCCCGCCTCTCTCTGTGTTGTTACCTGGCCTCCTCTTCTGCCCGGCACTCCTCCTCTAACGAGGGTGCCAATGCTGGGCTTAGGACACATCTCGTTCCAGTATGACCCCAGCTTGGCTGGTCACACCTGCAAACCCCTGATTAACAAAACCGTATTCTGAGGTAGGCTGGGAATCTGCAGACATGCTCGGCTCAGCATAGGAATTGTCTCCTGACAAGCAGCGTCTCCCTGCTGGCACGTCCGCTGGCCTCACACGAGGACTCCTGCCCCTGGCACTGTTATGGACGGACATGTGCTGGATACAGCCGATGTGGAGAGGACAGATAGGAGGAGAGAAAACGGGGCAGGGTAGCTGTGGCATCCCTTCTCAGCCCCAGCCCTGCCTGCGGCTTCACGGATGTTTGGCCTCAATGATGGATGGCGCAGACGGATCTCTCTACCACTCCAGCCAGTTGCTGGTTCATGAAGTAGATGGAGATACAGGGACGGCGTCTGGGGGACCAAGGGCGGCTTGGCTCAGAGGTAGCCAAGGGCTGATGTTGGGGTTCCTCTGCCAAGTGGCTCACATGCTTCCTTGTACTTTGGCAGTCATCTGTAGATGGCAAATAGTGGCTGTCCCTCCTTTGAATGTCAGACCGGGGCTTCTAAAAGCAACCTTCTTTTCTCTGGAGACCTGGTCTACTCCATGATGCCCTATTAGTACCCAAGATGAAGCTGGCCACCGCCTCAGTTTCCTGCTACATCATGTACTTGAGCCTGGGCCTGCCTGCAGTGCATATGAAACTGGAAATAAAACAATTTAGGGTCCCGAGGCCAACAACACCCAGGGCCATTCTCCCTGCTGTTAGCCAGCAGGCCAAGGGACCCAGCAGTGTTAATTCCAAGAGGTCGCTACCAGTTTGTCTATGATGGGGAGACCACCGTGAATGAGTGTAAGACCATGATAGCCAGCCCTTAGGCTATGGCACTCACAGCAGGCATTTCCTTGTGCTAGGCCTCTTCTGCCTATCTGTGGGATATGTGGGGTTCCCATCACTCTCCTTGGGTCTCCTTGGACCTTCGTGGACGGTACCATGTCAGCTGGCAGGGCTGTGAACTCTGCAGCTTTCCCATTTCCTTGGTCTGGGCCCCTCTGTCACACAGCTAGTGATCCCCAAACAAGTCAGGCAGTGTCCTCAGGGAGTGAGTGCCCATTTGAAGGGGCCCCAATGTGGGTCTTTGTAACATGAGCCACATCCCCTCGGGCCAGGGTTCCCATGGATCAGAGGGGCACACCTGTGGTCAGCCCCCTATGGCCCAGAAAGACAACCCTGGTGTTGCCCAGCCTGCAGAGTGCCACCCCCACCCCCTACACACACACCTGGCTCTCAAGCCAGTGGGAGCCCAGAGAAGGACTTTTGATCTTAGGAGGGTGGCACTTTTGCCAAGAGCCCCAGACACCACTGCCTGGCCCTGTCCCAAGCCTGCTTCCTTCGAGAGCTCCTGGGAAACACCTTTGAAAAATGGCTCTAGGCAGTGAGCTGTGGGGTGGCAGACCTCACCCTCGGCTCTTCCTTGGCTACTAGCCTGGGTCCCAGGACGCAGGGCCATATGGCAGGTTCAGAAATTAAGCCAGACCCTGACATTCCTATGTGAGGGCCCTGGAGGCCAAAGTGCCTCCCAAATGCAGCCCACCCTGTTTCTGCCAGCCTGGGGACCTCATGAACTCACCCTGTCTTGGAGCTTTGGGATGGGAGGGTACAAAGGCTTCTGGATTTCCCTCTGGAAACATCCATGAGTGGTCCAACCAAACAAGGTGTCTCCCCCCACCCCTTCTGTGCCCTCATTGGTTTAGGGGTGGTCCCCTGAGGCCACTTAGCCAGATTTGAGTCTGGATGGGTACTTTATTTTTGTCATGTTCAGTCAGGGTGGTTATCTTTAATGAGGCCATCATGGACATTTCCTCGTAAGTTCATTTTAAGGAAATGTTTGTACGGTATGATTTTCCCACAGCCAGGAGACAATGCCCCATCCCTTGCCAAAGATCACATTTGCCACCCTCGGCCTTCCCAAAGCTGGAAGGTGAGTCTGGAGCCCGGCCAGGAGGGCGCTGCCAAGGGCTCTCATTGATCACGATCAGGGTGCGTTTGATTAATATACCACGTGGACACAGGCCGTGCTTGGCTAGCCCCCCTAGCATCCTGCTGTGGAGGGGCTCTGTGTGCAGAGGGGGGGTGGGTGGGAAGCGGCTGATGCACACAATTGGCTCCAGTGACCATGCTAGGACTTGGCCTGGGCCTGCTCTCAGCTCTCTGAAGCCCTTCCTGTGCCCAGCTCCGTGTGCCCAGTGCAGACCTTTGCATTTCCAGTTTATCCAGATCCACAGTGCAAAACCACATCATCCAGGCCCAGAGCCCTGCTTGGCCCTGTCTCCCAGGCCGCCGTGGGAAGATGCCTCTGGGCCATTCTCTGAGCCTGTGGGCACCAAGAAAGGAGCAGGTCCCAACTGCCTGTCCTCTATGAACTGGCCTGGTGAGGACAAAGGCCTAGGTGCCACCAGGGTTCAGCTCTCCCCTACTGTGTGGTCCCAGGCAGGTGAGAGCTGAACCGCCTGTCTCTAAGGAAGGCCCAGAGAACAGGATGGGGCAGCAAGGGGCAGTGTAAGGGTTGTTGGTGACCCCAGCTCCTGACTAAAGGGAGCCATGGGGAGGGAAGAGGGAGCACTTGAGGTCCGAGACCATGGCTGGGGAGGAACATCTATGGTGGACTGTGTACATCTGAGCTGTGGCAATTGGGCTGACTCCTGGGAAGGGTAGGCCACCCAGGTGGCGCTCCCTCTTTGGTGAACTGTGACCACTGGTTGACTCTGGCAAGCAAGAGTGTTCTCCAAATGGCCGAGGCTCTGCTTTACAGGGTTGGCGAAGTCTGAAGGGGGAAGGGCCTTCCTTGCCCCTTGCCCTGGCTTCTGTCTTTTGGCTCTGGCCCCATGAGATGAGAGCACCGTGGAACCCAGGGATGTTAAGGCTATCATGCATGGCCATGCCTACTCCCCCATTTCAGGAGAAGGGCCTTCCATGCCAGGCCCCAGTGCCAATTCTACAGCTCCCTTCCATGCCCTAGCCTGTAGGGCTTGTTGCAGCTAGACCTCTCCCTTCCCTACCTGAGCCCCTTGGTCTGAGACACCCCTCAGTCACACCCTCCCCCTCCAACACTGATTACTCTCCTCTCCTGCCCACTCTAGTTTTCTATGCCAGTGGATCATGTCCCTCCCCGGTTCAGACCCAGTCACGGACTCTGCCAGCAGTAGCCCTAGGTACCATGAGGATGCATCACTCACCATCCACATGCCTTCATCTGTGGTCCTGCCTTATCACTGTCCTGTAGTATGCCTCCCTGCCTCAGGGCCAGTGTCTTGGACATTTATATTGTGCCAGATGGAGTCTAAAAAAGTTATGACCCTGAAGTCACACACCCCTATAATCCCAGCACTCAGGAGGTGGAGGCAAAGGATTGAGAGTTAAGGCCAACCTGGGGTACCTAGTGAGACCCTGTCTCCAATAGAAGAGATCAAGACCCGTGATCATGACCCTCTTTCATCATGTGATGAAGGTAACACAGTGTTGGGTTTTTGCCCATCCCCTGAGATCATGGTTCCCTTTGTGTGGTGTTGAGAGCTGGAGTTAATCCTCTCTGGTGCTTTATGGAACCTCCAGGGAGTGATTAGGGTCAGATGAGGTCAGAGTAGGGATTGATGGCTTTATCAAAGACAGACAGACACAGACACACAGACACACACACACACCATGTCTCTCTATAGGGTGCCCTGTGCCATCTGGGGACACCACCAACAAGGGGGTTAATAACAGGTGCAGCCCCTAGCCCTATATCAGACCATGAGCCCAAATAAACCTGTCTTTGCAATTCACCCAGCCTGTGCTACTATGTTATTGATAACAGAAAGCAGAATGATACAGGAATTTCAAGCCAACATTCTGTGTCAACCTTGTTGGCCTGAGATCCAATGACAAGTGTCCTCTAAGAGACAGAAGAAAAGACATGGGCAAGAGAAGGACACAGGTGGAGACTGGGGATGTGATCACAAGCCAAGGAGCACAGGCAGCCACCAGGGGCTGAAGAGGCAGGTGGTGGGATCCTTCGCTGGAGGGAGCATGGCTCTACCATGACTTGTTTTCAGACTGGTTACCTCTGGGAATATGGAAGAATTAGTTGCTTTCCGACCATTGGGCATGAAATCATTTGTCTTGGCTGCCACTGGGAACTCATATCTTCTCTTTGGACGTGATGTGCCTTTCTTGCACATCTTGGATGTCTCAGCTGATACCGACTTCCTAGTGCCTGTCTGGGTCACTCCTGCCCCTCGGAGAGCCTCAACATCATTCACCCTTCCGCTTTTGTCATGGCCTCTATGCACTTCTGATCATGCAGGAGTAGCTCCAGACTACTCAGGATGGTGCTGTCACCTGCATGGTACATTTGTCCTCTGCACTGTCCTTGCATGGAGGACAGTATGAGGCACATGGCTATCTGTGGATAGGTCTGAAACATGGGCCAGAGGGCATGAGCTGGAGGTGAAGTGAAGCTTGGATGCAGGATGTGGAGGGACAGGTGTCCTGGAAGAAAACTCTGCACAGTGCTCAGGGGACAAACACAAGGCTGAGGGGAGAAATGGCCTTGTCCCTTGATTGAGATCCTTGTCCAGTTCTAAGGAGACAATGAGCTTTCTGGAGGATTACTAGTTTTCTCTACCTACCTATCCACCTGCCTCTCTCCCAGCTATCCTCCCACCCCTCTCCCCCATCCATCTATCCAACACTCGTCCATCCGTCCATCCATCCATCCGTCCATCCATCCATTCATCCATCTCCCCAACGTTCCTCTATCCAACACTTGTTTGTCTGTCCACCCATCCATCTCTCCAACGTTCATCTATCCAACACTCCTCCTATGTCCCCAACAACCATCTCTCCATCAACATTTATCCGTTTATTCCTATGTCCATTTACCCCTCCAGCCAGCCAGCCGTTCACCCACCACTTGCCAACCAACGCAGTTTTTTCTCTCTCCTCCTTCCTCCCTTCTTCCCGCCTTCTATCTACCCATCCACCTGCTCATCAACCAGATTAATTCTTCCCCTTTCTTCCTCTTCCATCCCTCTCTCCAAGCATCCTCCCTCCCCATCTCTCCCTTGCTGACCCCAATTCTCTTCTGCACTCCGTTTTCTCAGAGGTTACAGGGAAATGGGATCTCACGATCAAGATGGGCACTTGCAGGCTCTCAATGCCCAAGCACTTTGCTCTGGCCAAGTCAGCTGAAGGAACATGCGGGCCTAAAATTAGGCAGGTGTGAACACCCCCTAGAACTCCCATGGCAGCTTTTGCACATCTTTCCCTGTCTGTTCATGGGTACAGTCTGTTCGGACCTTTGGAACATTCCTTAGCTTTGATTGAATGTGGGAAGAATCATTTATGGAATTAGCATATAAATTGGCAGAAGTCAGCAGCTCTTACAGTAGCCGGTGCCGTCAGGCGGGGCAGCCGTGGGATGAACCCTGTCCGGTCCCCACACTTTTCTCTTGCTTCCAAGACACACATTCTGCTCCTTTCCCAGACTAGTAGCTTGGAGAAGGGTACATGTCCTCTTGGTGATGGCCACAGGGAGAGCAGGTCTTGGCCAGGGAGGAGCAGAGTACGTGGGAAACTCCTTCAGTGCAGTGGCTCGTGGTGGGAAGATCTTCCCACAGCAAATCTCATGGCCTGCATTTGAGTGCAAAGTTATGCAAAGGAGAAACCAAGGAATAATCGTCACCCTAAGTTGTCATGTCTGGCATGGTCAGGGGCAGGCATTTTACACATTTTATAGCCTTGTGACTTCCAGGACTTCTGGACAGGGGTGACCAGTTGATCATTAACTGTTTGCTACGTGTGGCATTTCAAATTCTAGCTCAAGATAGCTCACTCCAGCATCTTGATTCCGTCTACCCATTGGGCCATGGCTGAGCCATAGGGGTGGTGCAAATTCCCCTGATGCCAGAGACAGGACTCTTGTGGTGGCCCACGGGCTCCCTCAGGCTCTGCTGTATATGCTTACCTCTACCTTTTGGAAGTCTGGCCTGCCCGTGACCCTGGACTGCTGTCCTCTTTTCACCTCTCCAGGGCCCACCCCAGATGGGGTGGCAGCTAGATTCTTGCTAGCCTCATGTCTGCATGGTCCCTGGTAATGATACAGGCATTGGTGTCTGAGCATCCCTCTGGGGCTGGGGTCCTCACACCCTTGCTGGGCCTGGAGGCCTGGGGACCTGGGGGCTAGGGGGCCAGGGGGCCTAGGGGTCTGGGGGCCTGGGGACCAGGGGGCCTGGGTTCTGGGGGCCAGGGGCCTAGGGGTCTGGGGGTCAGGGGGCCAGGGAGCCAGGGGTCTGGGGGCCTGGGGGGCTGGGACCAGGGGGTCTGGGGGCCACGGGGCCTGGGGGCCAGGGGCCTGGTCCGGGAGCTTGCTTAGTTGTGTTTCTTACTGCTGTCATCAAATGCCTGACAAGCAACTTCAGTGAAGAGAGGTTTACTTTTGGTTCACAGTTTGGGGTGTGTGTGTTACAGTCCATTATGGTGGGGAAAGTATGGCAGCAGGGAGGCTCTGAGGCGGTGGGAGCACACGGCTGCTTACTCACACCTCAGCAGATCAGGAAGCAGGGAGTTGACTGCCTCCTTATTCAGTCTAGAACTCCAGCACATGGGATGTTGCTGCCCACATTCAGAATAAGTCTTCCCCCTTCCCTCTTCTCTGGAAACACTCTCACAGACATGAAGAGGAGGTGTATCTCCTAGGTGATTTCAAATCCAGTCAAGTTCATGATATAGTCTGACCATCACAAGCACCTCCTGTGATTTTCAGCTACTAAAGATTCCTATCACAGTAGGGTTATTGGCCAGCCTGAAGCCTTCCACACTGGCTTCTTGGACACAGAGCCAGGTGGGTCAGCTGCCATGGGAGCTGTGTGTGTGTGTGTGTGTGTGTGTGTGTGTGTGTGTGTGTGTGACTATATTGTCCAGGCTGGTCTAGAACTCATAGGCTCAAGCCATCTTTCTGCCTCAGACCCTTTAAGTAGCTGAGAATAGAGACACAACCCACCACACCCCATACAAGTAGGCTCTTATTTTTATAATTATCTAATTTTCTATCAGGCTTCCAGAAACACTTTTTGGTAAAATCATACGGCAATAAAACAATACACACACACCTATGATACACAGACTTCTAGTCCCTCCTCAGTCCTGCTAACAGCCCCGGATACAAAGTCTTTCACTGGCCTGCCCCTACCCCAAGCACCCACCTTGCCTCCCATCAATTCCTCCTCTCTGCTGTCTTCTCTCCTGGGGCAGGTATCTCCCAGTGAGCACTTCTAAATGGTAGCTTTCAGACTGGGGCTGGAGCTCAGCTGGTAGAGCACTTGCTTAATGTGCATAAAGCTCCAGGTTTCATCCCCCGGCACCACATGAACCAGACATGGTGGTGCTACCTGTAATCTCAGTACTTGGGATGTGGTGTTAGGAGGATCAGAAGTTCAAGGTCATCCTCAGCTACATAGGGAGTTTGAAGCTAGCCTGAGCTACATGAAACCCTGTTTCAAAATAATAATAGGCATGTTGTATCACTTTCCCTGGGTTCAGAACTTCTATGGCATCACTAGATACTACATAAAAGACCTCTTTCTTGGCTTGGTCCTAAAAGGCCCTGCTCAGCCAGCCCTCCTCTCCCTTCTGGACCCAGATGGCTTGGAAAGCATCTCACAGCTCCCTAGTCATGGCCTCACTGTTCCCTCTTCTGCCCCCTCACCTGCTAGGAAGCCTATTCTGATGGTACTGTGTCCTGTGGGGGTGCCCAGGGTCCCTTTTGCACTGTGAAGAGTCAGCCCCAGTTCCTGTTGCTGATGGGTGGAAGGTGCGCATGTGTGTGAGTGGGTAGGGAGGCACGTGGGCATCTGCCCTGGTTTTACTGCTCAGCTGAAGGGAAAGGGTGAAGGGGGCCAGACAGACCTGGGGTAGACTCCAGCCCAGCTGCTGTGTGGCCTTCAACAAGCTTTCTAACCTCTCTCATCCTGGCTTTCTTCACCCAATAATGCAGGTTGTCTGGGAGCACTTTGAAGGGGATCAGGGAGCCTGGGCCCCATCTTGAGCATGGGACTTCATCATGGATGGATTCTGAATGTTATCGGGATCAGATTGAGAGGAGGGAGAAGGTTTCTGGCTGCTTTAGGGTGCTCAGGCAGGAGGAGATCCTGAAGTGTTGTGGGAAGGTGACCTGTGCTAGGGGGTCAGGAAGAAAGTGTCTCTCTCTCATGAAGGACAAGCAGGATCCGGGTTCAAATCCAGATTTGCTTGCAGCTGGGAGGGCTGGGGACAGGGCTGGGTCTGGGGCCTTCACATTCTTGGCGTCCCCAAGGGGTTGTGTGCAGTGATACCAAGCCTCCTGCAGCTACTTCAGAACCTTAAAGAAATGTGCATGACCTCTGGCTCCTGGGGACCTTGGGTCCTACACTGCCCAGAAACTGGCCTTCTTCCAGAGTCCTGTATGCACACATTGTGATTAGGAAAGAAAAGACCAGAAACAAAAAGGTGAAGGAGAGATCCACACTGGCCCTCAGATAGGAAAGGTCTCCCACCAGTGAGAAAAGCTCCCATGAAGTGTGGCCTTTGAGGGGTGCTGGGAGAGGAGCTGGGAGCGGCTACTGTGTTGTAGCAGCAGGTGACAGGCCCCTGTGACATTGCCGCATGTGTGAGAAAACAGCATCCATCAGGCATGGGTGTTTATTAGACCTCCTCGTCATCAAGAGCTGGCACTGTGCAAGTTAGTGCTCGGCTCTCACCTAATTGGCCAAGCGCCTCACTCTGTCACTCGGTCACAAAGCCCATGGTGATGCCAGTCCAGAAGTCGAGGAGAGTGCACTGCCCCTCAGTGCTCAGGCAAGGCCTGTATTTGCTCAAGGTCATTAGGGAGAGGGCTGCTTGGTTTCCTGAATCTCAAGTCTCCATAGTGGACATAAAAGGTGCTCCCACATAGCCTTCCCTAGGAAGGGAGCAGGGCAGGGGCACTTGTGGGTTCAGGGAGCGCCGTGGGAAGGTGGGCTGGGGTCCCTGTGGAGGCTTGACCTTCTCAGGACTCCTCACCACCAGCCTGCAGCCAGGGTCCCTGGAGGAATTCTGCCGAGAGAGAGCTTTTTCCCCTTCAAGAAATAAAAAGCACACACACACATTCCTCCGAATCAAAGGTGTGTCCCGAGGAGGGCGGGCAGGCCCTTCAGCCGGTGGCCACAGCACGTGACAGCCTTGGAAGCTGTTGGCACCAACTCTGGCCAGGCATTTGCAGTGGATGGCGGTGCCAGGAGAGGGGTGGTGGCCTTTCACCAGCCTGGCACCTCTGCCAGGTGACAGCCTCCTCCCCTGGGGAGAGCCGGCTTTGTTCCATGCTGGCTAGGCTGTCCTGAAGGGCACTGGGGTTCACTGAGGCTTCTGGGTCTGGCTCCCCACCCTGGCTTCTGTAACTACACGGAGCACCTGCCCTCCTACCCAAGTGGCAGGGTCAGGAAGTGGGTGGGTGAGGAGTTCCTGACTGCGTTGCAGGCAGAAACTAGGGAACTCACGTGCCTATTAATTAATTAATTAGTTAATTAAGACAGGGTCTCACGTAGTCCAGACTGGCCTCTGACACACTCTGTAGTTAAGCATGGCCTTGAATTCCTGATCCTCCTGAGCCCACCTCTTACATGCTGGGATGACAGGTGTGAACCACAGACTCAAGCTTATTTCGTGCTGGAGATGGAACCCAGAATTTTGTGCACACTAAATTACACTTGACCAGCTGTGCTGCACCCCCAAACCTATTTTCAGCTTTAGGGTTTCTTTTTTTTCTTTTTATGCAAGGGCTCACGTAGCTCAGGCTGGCCTTAAACTTGCTTTATGGCAAGGATGACCTTGACCATCTGGTCCTCCTACCGCTACTTCTTCAGCGCTGGGATTGCAGGTGTGTGGTGCTAAGCATGCCTTTCAAATGCCTGTGAAGAGTCCCCAGAACAGCTGGGCATGGTGGTGGCACACGCCTTTAATCCCAGCACTCAGGAGGCAGAATCAAGTGGATCTCCGTGAGTTTGAGGCCAGCCTGGGCTATGTAGTGAGTTTCAGAGCAGCCAGGACTAAATAGAGAGACCCCGTCTCAAAAAAACAAAAACAAGAACAAAGTAAAACAAAGAACTCCAGCTCCTAGGAGGGAGGCTGTGTTGTAGGAGGGGGGTCTTGCCTTCCCAGTTTGGCAGCAGAGTCAGACTCGGGCTCTGCCTTCCTGGACTTTGGGGGCCCAGTGGCTGTGGAAGTGTTTGTCTGTTGTTAAGGAAACAAGCACTGTAACAAGTTGCTGTAACCTTGGTGGCTCCAGCTGCCAAGAAAGAAATCTGTTCTCTCACAGGTCTCGAGGCCAGCAGTCCACAGCCAGGGAACAGCAGGGTTTCATCACTTCCAAAGGCTCCAAGGAGGGTCCTAGAGGCTCCTCTGTGGCAGGAGGGAATGCCTGGAGCTGGACAACCATCTGGGCTGCCCAATGCTGCCAGAGTGTCAGGGCCTGTGGGGTGCGGGCACACTGTGTGAAAGGTCCAGGGCTCATCCCGTGTGAACTGTGATGCTTCAGAGGCTGAGCACAGCGTGGAAGATGTCTTGTTGAGAGCTGGTCTACACACCCATTGCACAGCCTGGCAGACTGAGGTGGGTCAGGGTGAGTCCCACTGATTCTGGCTTGTTGTGTCATTTTCCCAGCTGCAAGGTGGAGCCCATCCTGGTAGGAATAATGGTGGAGTCGAAAACTGTCATCCGTGTGGGGAAGCAGGATCATCTCTGGGGTCATCATGTATGTGCCTGAGTTCTAACCAGTGAGAGCTAAGCAGCATAGGTTCCTTGGAGTGAACAGGCACGCCCTCCCCTCTCAGCTGCTTCGGGGGTGCATGTGATGACCCTTGCAGCCATCTTGTACTGCATCCTAAGGGTGGTGAATCAGTAACTTAGAAGGAAGTTAGCATCCCGGGGACTTCTCTTGAAATTACTGTCCCTGGACTTCTTTCTCATGATGAGAAAGTTACATGTGGTCAATTTTTATTCCTAACTGGGGCTAGGAGGGAATATGGTTCAGTAGATAAGGTTCTTGGGGTTCTGAGTTTGGATCCCATAACTCACTTAAAAAGCTAGTACCCCACTGTACATTTGTAATTTCAGCACAGAAGGATCCTCTGGGGCTCACTGGGTAGCCAGTCTATCTGAATCAGTGAGTTCTAGATTCAGTGAGGGATCCTTTGAGAGTAAGAATAAGGGGACTGTAATGATTTGGATAGAAATGGCCCCCATAGCCTCACAATATTTGAATGCTTGGTCATCAGGGAATGGCACTACTTGACAGGGATTAGGAGGTGTGGCCTTGTTGGAGTAGGTGTGGCCTTGTTGGAGGAAGTGTGTCACTGGGGGCAGGGTTTGGGGTTTCAAATGCTCAAGCCAGGCCCAGTGTCTCTCTCTGCCTGCTGCTTGCAGATCCAGATGTAGAATTCTTCAGCACCATGTCTGCCTGCATGCCACCATGCTTCCCTCCATGATGACAATGGACTGAACCCCTGAAACTGTAGGCGAGCCCCAATTAAATGCTTTCCTTTGTAAGAGTTGCTGTGGTCATGGTGTCTCTTCACAGCAATAGAACACTGACTAAGACAGTGGTGCATGCCTTTAATCTCAGTACTGGGGAGGCAGAGGCAGGAAGATCTCTGAGAGTTGTAGGCTAGTCTGGGCTGCATGGTGAGACCCTGTCTAAAGATAGAGATGTGCTGGGGAAATGGCTCACGGCGTGAAAACACTAGCCACTTAAGCCCAAAGGAGAGCTCAACCCTTGAACCCACAAATAAAACAGATGCAGCGGCTCACATCAGTCATCCCACACTCCAATAAGGTGAGAGGTAGAGGCGGGAGAGCCCTGGAGCTTGTTGGCTAGCTGGCATGTGTATGAAGCACAGCAGCTCTCACGAGAACCCTGCCTCAAAAAGGGGGAAGGCAAGAGTAGACCCCAAGAGTTGTCCTCTGACCTGCACATGTGTGTCATGGCGTGTGCACGCCCACACTTACAAATCATACACATACGCTAAATAAATTAATTAAGATGGAAAGTGAAGAAGACACCTGATGCTTACCACTGGATTACACACACACACACACACACACACACACACACACACACTCATACACTCACACAAATGCATACACTTATACACTCACATACTTACACAAATGCGTACACTCACACACACAAACACATACACAAACACACATACATTCACACATTCAAACACATACTCTCACACACATACACCCATACAAACACTCACAAACACACACACACATACACTCAGATACACACACACACACACTCAGCTCACCTTGACTAATACATTTAGCAAAGCCTCTTGTCTACAGGTCAGGAAGACTTGGGTGGTCTCTCAGTACCCCTTGGGTGGCAGAGATGAGCATGAAACATACATATATTATACTTCAAAAGGCCTGGAAGGGCTCATCATGAATGTCTTAGGCCAGTCAACCTCGGGGTACTTTTGAGGGTAGAGCTCTGGGTCAAATTTGGGGAACAGTGGCCTGAGAAGCCACTGAGAAGGTTGCAGCCAGCCCAGAGCAGGAACCTCAGCAGCTCTAGTTAATGGCTGAAGAAGCCAATGGTCTTAGCAACTTGTACAAGGTCAAAGGACCTAGTGGAGGTAAGATTTGAATCTACAGGGAAGGGCCTGAGCCTCAAGACTCAGATATGGACTTTGAGTGCCATGGAACCTGTTCATTCACATCCTGAGCCCTTCCCCAACTCTGAGTACTTACAGTCATGCTGGTGACCATGTTCTGTCCTGTGGTCCCTGTTTTGGGCCAGAACTGGCAATCAGAGAATCTACCCCCTCCCCATACCTTGGGGATGTGGCCCCAGCCCAAGCAGGGCTTAGGGAGTGATAGCCCCTCTGGCAGGAGCTGAGTTTTACTCTGGGGTCGGTAGGTTCCCAGGAGAAAGTATGGGGTGGGGTGGGTGTGTATCTCCCATCACAGCACCTTATCCATGGGAGTTTGACGGTGAGCCTCCAGCCTTCTGAGCCTGTTTCCTGATCTGCATGTTGCGGTTGACCTCCAGCTTCTGGGGCTGCTGTGAGGACCTGGGACATTCCACCTTCAGAGGACTGTGTAGCACCATGCAGGGCTGTGGAGGACCCCAGACTCAGCATCTTCTCAGCACGTTTTTGGAGGGGTGATCAGACTATGGCCTTGGCAGGCTCTTCCTTTTCCCACATCCTGCCGATTGCTGCAGTCCACAGGGCTTTGTCAAAACAGGTCTGGGGCACAGGTCATCCTGCGTGGTGGCTGGGAGGGCAGCTCAGAGTCCAGCTAAAGTGCGCAAGCCCCTCCACTGCAGAAGGCTCAGACCAGCTGGCCATGTGCTCCTGTCCACGAGGTCCCTGGCATGTAGAGTGGGAGGTGGGATGAGGAGCCCTGGCCAGTGTGGCCAGGTCCCGTGAGCTGGGAGGCTGCCTTGCTGTCTTGGGGTTCTGCCTGTTGCAGAAGCCTGGGCCCCGGCTGGGTGTTGTGTTCCTGGGGGCTGCTGGAGGTGCTGGGCAGGGCCCCCTCTGATACCAGCTCTGATGAAGGACTTTCCCTCATTGTCCTGAGATCTTTTCCAGTGGCTGCTGTAACAGAGCCCCATACTTGGTGGCTTTTTTGTTGTTGTTGTTTTGGTTTGGTTTTTTGTTTTTTGAGACAGGGTTTCTCCGTGTAGTTTTGGTGGCTGTCCTGGATCTTGCTCTGTAGGCCAGGTTAGCCTTGAAGTCACAGAGATCCGCCTGGCTCTGACTCCCAAGTGCTGGGATTAAAGGCGTGCACCACCGCCGCCCGGCTAGTCGGTGGCTTTGATAGATACACAGATTGTTCCACATGCCAGAGACTGGAGGTTCAAGGCAGAAGCGTCACTGGCCCAGCTCTCGAGGTCTCTCTCCTTGGGTCACAGATGGCAACTTTCCTCCTCACATGGTTGTCTTCCATGCATCTGCGTTTTTATAAAAGACCCATCCAATCAGATTAAGGATCCACTCTAATCTTTATTTCTGAGACAGGGTTTCACTATGAAGCCCAGGCTGGCTTCAAACTCATGACCATCTCCCTCACCTCTGCCTCCCAAGCACTGGGATGACAGACATGTCACTACCCTTGGCTCAAAATTAAATTTAATTTTCTCTGCAGCCCATAATTTTTGGAGGCACTGGGGGTCAGGACTTAAGTGTAAGCATTTTGAAGGACTCTTGGTGGAGCTCTTCTGGGTCACGGCCACTGAGCTGAGTTGTTGAGATTTCCTAGGGAATGGGTCTCACTGAGGAGGTCTTGGGGTACTAAAGTCTCAGACTATGTTTGCCTTTTATTCTTCCCTTACTCACTAGTCACCAACCATCCTTCAGCCCCTGGCCAGTGACACCCGCCCCCCATGTCCAGCACAGAAGTGGACAAGTACCCACTCAAGGCCAACTGTGTCCCCGGTGGCCTGACCGTATCTTCATCAGGAGCAAGACTTTAACTTGCACTTCAACCTCTTGGGGACTGTGGGTGATGGACAGATTGCTTTCCTTCCTTTGTTTCATCTGTCAACTGAGAGTCACTGTCAGGGCTCTCAGGGCTGTAGCTGAGGCCTGCCCTGGGGAGCAGATTCTTGTGTGGCTACATGTGGGCATCTCTGTCTCCATTACTTACACTCATATCTGGATCCTTGGAGTACTCTGGGTGGGTAGAAAGTCTTGTTATTTCTACTACTGAGCTGGTGGGGAAACTGAGGCCTGGGCAGATAAAGCCATTGGCTCAAGGCTGTGGGAGCATTCCTCAGGGAGGTCAGGCATGGGTGAATATCTGGTCCCCACCATGGAGCGGATGGACAGCCCTCATCTGTCCAGCTATTTCCTCTGCTACATCAGGACCAACTGGCTTCCCAAGGGGTGGCCATCCCAGCTTTGGAGCAGCATCCCCCCAAAATGAGTGATTCATCCTCTTCATGAGGCCAGCAGGGCCTCCTTCTTTCTTGGAGAGGACCAAGATGCACAGGGTACTTGGTAGCATCCTCAGAGTGACGGCGCATGTGGAATTGAGGCTGCAGGGCTGAAGGTAAGTGAGAGAGAAGGCTCCTTAGAGGAGACACTTGAGAGACCAGAGGTACATTGTCCTGGCAAGGAGGCAGCTGAAGGGGTGATCCTGGGGAGGGCAAGACCACCTGCCTGCTTTCTCAGAGCTCCAGAGGCCACTATATCCTCGGCCACTAGCCCCAGAGTGGGTGGAAGTGACTGTGTTCTAGTCTCTGGATGCCCAAGCCCTTTCCTGAAGTTTGTGTCTTGATTGTCTTCAGAGGCCCATTTATTAAAGGCTTGGTCTCCAGAGAGGCGCTACAGGGGTGCGCAGAGCCTCTGAGAGGCAGGCCTAGGGTATGTCACTATACAATATTATGAGACCCTGGCTCCCAGGCTCCCATCTCTTTCTCTCGCTCTCGTTTTTTTTCTTTCTTTCTTCCCTTTTTTCCATTTATTTATTTATTTATTTATTTATTTATTTATTTATTTATCTGTTTATTTATTTTTATGAATCTCGGGCTGGCCTGGAATTTGCTTTGTGGATCAGGCTGGCCTCAGTTTTATGCCAATCTTCCTGCCTCTACTTTCCAAATTCTCTGACATGACAGATATGCACCCCCAGGCCTGGCTTGTTTAATTTAATTTAGTTTCGGGGCCTAGGGCCTTACCATGCAGACCAGGCCAGCTTATAATTCATGATGATCCTCCTGTCTCTGCTTCCCCAGAGCTGGGATTAGATGCATGGTGCTGGGGATGGAATTCAGGGCCCTGTGCTTCCTAGGCAAATCACTCTACCACCTGAACCAGCCCTTACAGAGACCATTAAATAATAACAGTCCTTGGTAGGCTCCCACCACAATTATACAGATGAAGAAACAGGCTTAGAGAGGTGAAGGGCTTACCCAGTGCATCCAGGTGGGGCTCAGACTGCAGCCTTCTGGGTGGAGAGTGGCAGCCATGTGTCCCCGACAGCATCCTCCAGGAGAACAGCATCTGTGGTCTTCACCTTGTCCCCCGAATTCTGTGGGCCAGCTCAAGGCCCTGCAACTTCATCTCACCGTCCTTCTGTGGGGCCTGAGGTGTGTCACTGAGGTGTGCCTGAGGTGGTTGGCTGGGTCAGCATGGATGAGGGTTGAAGCCTCAAGGGCAAACCCTCACAGCTAGCTGGACTCCTATGCTGCTTCCACAATCACAGTGTAGCCAGGCCTCTGTCCCTGAATCAATGTGTGGGAACCCCTGCCCAAGGCCCAGCACACAGTAGGAGTTTTGGGTATCATTTCACATACTGGAGACAGGAGGTGTCCTGAGAAACAGGATCTAGCACCCAGTGGTGCTGCTGGAGCCCTATTTAAATCTACAAAGGTCAGTTTACTCAAGGAATAGCAGTGCCTGGGTGGTGCTTGGCTGTGAGAGCACTGTGTGAGGAGTCCAGAGAGAGCAGTGTGTGAGGAGTCCAGAGAGAGCAATGTGTGAGGAGTCCAGAGAGAGCAGTGTGTGAGGAGTCCAGAGAGAGCACTGTGTGAGGAGTCCAGAGAGAGCAGTGTGTGAGGAGTCCAGAGAGAGCACTGTGTGAGGAGTTGGGAGCCCCAACTTCAAGTCCCCAATGGACCTAGGCCAGCACTGCCCCCTCCTGGCCTGTGTGCTCTTCACCCTGGATGTGGCCCAGGTAGGCAGTGGAAGGAGCTGCTAGCCATGGGACAGGACTCAGGCACTGCCTGCTCTTCACCAGGGTTCTGCTGCAGGCCTCCTCTCCGCTGTGTCTGACTCACGACTCTGCTATGCCTTCTGAGAACATTCCAGAGCCCCCACCCTGCAGCAGGGCTCTCTGTGGGGGCAGACTGCAGGACTGTGCACTGTCCCTGGAGAAGGAATTTTACTTCCCTAGAAGTGTCCCTCACTCTGTCCTTGGTGCCTCTTGGTGGTGGCCACAGCCTGTTCCTGCCTGGGACCTCAGCAAGGGTGTGTGTGTCTGTGTGTGTGTGTGTGTCTGTGTGTGTGTGTGTGTGTGTGTGTGTGTGTCTGTGTTGGGGGTTTTCTAGGACCAATTGCTAGTCATCTTACCACAGAGGATGATGAGGCGGGGGAGCTGGCACACCTGGGTCATCTCTGTTCATGGACCTTAGACAAGAGAGTGTGGCTCTGTGTGAGTGATGGTGGACACCTGTGGTTGCGGAAATATCAGCTGCAGGGTCCAAACACAAGGGACAGCCACCTCCCCAGGAATGTCCACATCTCCATGGTGGCTCTTCTGGGTAGATGAAGTTTGGCTGTGTGACAGAGCCCAGTTTTGTACTGCAGGGGTCACTTGACCTTCCCCCCCAGCAAGGAACCCCCAAGGCTCCCTAAAATCCTCAAGGTCACCCCAAGCCAACCCTCTGTATTCAACTCTAGCCCAGGTTCTTGTGTGTGACTCTACATTCTGCTGGCCTCTCGCTTAGCTGTGAGAGCAGCGTCTGGTACCCAGACCATCTGAGTGTGCACGGCTAAGCACTCACCCACTGAGGCTCCCTAATTACAAACACCGCTTGATGCATGGGAGATACTTCTATCCTCTGCTGGAGCACGTGGGCTGGGACCTTGAGCCTGCTCCTGCCGCTCCTTTCTTTCCCGCAGGTTTATCTGCCTTTGCCCCTCCGACTCCTCCAGGGTGACGGGCCTGGGCTCTCTCCTCTTTCCAGGAATTTGGATTTGCTGTGGGTCTTAGGAACCAAGACACATCTGGAAACATCAGGGAAGAGCCGGAAGTGCTGCAGTAAGGGGGTGTCCTCTGTGGGGCCTCGTCTTTTGCAGAGGAAGGGAGGTGTAGATGCTGTTTTCCCAAGGCAGGTTATTTCATCTCTCACAGCAGGACTGAGGGATCAGTGCTATCTGCTTTGCAGGTCGTGGGGCAGTCAGCCCAGCTGGCAAACACTGGCCCTGGTTCAGTGTCCAGGGAGAGCCTTGCTGTCGCTCAGTGGGATCATCTTAGTGTGGCCTTTGACCTTTACAGGAGTCCTGCAAAGGGAAAAACCAGCACAGGCAGCAGAGGGCCCTGGCCTGGATAGAGCAGGCTTTTAAGTTGCCTGCTCCAAGGGTCTCTTCAGCAATTCTATCCCATAGAAACATCATATAGATATGACAGGGGCTGTAGAGATGGCTCAGTGGTTAAGAGAATGTATTGCATGGTCACTCTTGCAGAGGACCAGAGTACGCATGTGCAGAAATTCACATAGACACACATATATATAATTAAAAAAAAAAAAGCCAGTGTTGGAGGCGCACACCAGAACTGAGTTCTTTAATCCCAGAACTCAGGAGGCAGAGGCAGGTGGATCTCTATGAGTTTGAGGCCAGCCTGGTCTACAGAGCGAGTTCCAGATCAGCCAGACCTTGCCTCAAAAATAAATAAATAAACAAATAAATTTTAAAAAGAAACCTTTAAGGCAAACTACTTAAGAGGATGCTGACATTTTGAGTCAGCACCTTAAAGAGATCAGAGGAACCAGATCAAATGGATTCTAACCATGTCTGCATGTGACCACTATTCAAACCCTGAGCTGTGCATCTTAGTTCGTCTTCATTGGGTATTCGATTACACACGAGGCTCTGCCTGTTGAACATCTGATCTTGGTGGTGAAGCTGTATTTAACAGTTTCAGGTCAGGCGGTGATGGCACAAGCCTTTAACCTCAGCACTTGGGAGGCAGAGGCAGGCAGATTTCTGAGTCCGAGGCCAGCCTGGTCTACATAGTGAGTTCTAGGACAGCAAGGACTACACAGAGAACCCTGTCTCAAAAGACCAAAGAATAAAACAAAAAGAATAACTTCCATTTTTAAACTTAATTAAAACAAAATATATTTTATTTGTTTGTTTATTTTGGGTTTTTTGAGACAGGGTTTCTTTGTGTATTGGTTTTCCTAGAACACTATCTGTAGACCAGGCTGGCCTTGAACTCACAAAGATCTGCCTGCCCCTGCCTCCTGAGTGCTGGGATTAAAGGTGTGTGCCACCACCACCCGGCAATTTTATTTATTTTTAAGATTTAATTTATGTGTGTCTGTGTGAGAACATGCACACTTGCATGTAAGAGTGCCTTTCGTGGCCAGAAGAGGGCGTCAGATCCTCAGTGCTGGAGCTACAGGTTGTTGTGAGCTGCTTGCTGTGGGTGCTGGGAACAGAACTTGGGTCCTCCAGAATTGCAATATGCACCTTTAACCAATGAGTCATCTCTCCAGCCCTCCTGTTCCTCCTCTTTCTTCTTCTTGTTTGTATGTGGCCCAGGCTGGCCTAGAACCTGACATGTATCTGAGAATGATCTTGAGCTTCTGATCCTCCTTTCTCCACCTAACCCGGTGCTGGGATTCCAGGCCTGGGCCACCACACTGGTTTTATTAGGTCCTGGGGGATCACTGTTTCTACTGAACCACACCCCTAGCTCTGTCTCTGGTCTTGAAGTGACTCTTCTTTGCCATGGGGCTGAGGGAAGGTGACGCTGGGTGTGTGTGAGATCCACACTGAACTGCCCAGGTTAAGGCCCTGGAGCAGAGCAGGGGAGACAGAGGGTTGTGTAGTTTCTCAGAGGCCAGGGCCTGCCCTGGCCATTGGGATGCTAGGAAGAGCTCACTTTGGGTCTTGGCCCTTGGGGCTGGCAGCTGCTGGGGGCTGGCTGCCTGTGGTCCTGAGGTTGGCACAACACAGGCTGGCTGCCAGCAGCAGGGTGGGTGGGGTGTGCCGAGGGGCAGCATCCATCACTGCCAGCAGTCCGGCGGCCCTGCCAAGTGGTGGTGGAACTGGGACCAGGTGCCAAGGTGCCTGCTAACTGGATTGCTATGTGAAAAATGACAGGGGTGTCCACAGCCAAACCTCCGCCTTCATGTTGGGATTCTGGAGTCAGGCGGGTGGCGGCTGGAGCCGGGCTGTTTGTGCAGGGCGGCCTGTGGGAAGGTGCCCTGGGACGGGACAGATTACAGCCAAGAGTATTACCTGCTGGGTTCAGGGGCCAGGGAGAGGTAAACAATCCAGACCACAGAAGCACAGCTGCCGGCCCCCCGGGCTTGAGGATAGTGGCCTTGGGCACAGAGGGTGGGGTCAGTACCTGCTGGGTGCCAGGCGACGGTGCCAGTTGCACAATTGGGGTGGCACATAGCACTTGGGCCCAAGATATTTTAGAAGCACATGATAATGCTTTCTTTTTTTTAATCACAAGATTTTAAAATATGTAGCTTGGTTAGTAGCGTGCTTGCCCTGCATGTACAAAACCCTGGAGTTCTGTCCCCAGACCTGCATGGACCAGGCATGACGGTACACACCTGTCATCCCAGCACTGGGGAGGTGGAGGCAGGAGGATCAGGAATTCATAGTCATGTCTCAAAAATGGGGGTGTCATGAGGCTGCACCCCTCCCTGAGGGTGTTGATAGGGGTGAGGGACACTTTCTTCAGTATTGTGGCTTCTGGCAGGCTTCCTTAAAGAACCCATTATTCGCCGGGTGGTGGTGGCGGCAGCGGCGGCGGCGGTGGCGGTGGCGCGCGCCTTTAATCCCAGCACACGGGAGGCAGAGCCAGGCGGATCTCTGTGAGTTCGAGGCCAGCCTGG
>CABHPQ010001973.1:0-21656 GCA_902168405.1 Peromyscus aztecus
ACACACACACACACACACACACACACACACACACACACACCCGTAGCACTCATAATCATAGTTTTAAGCCAGCTGAGTCAATCGATTAAATAAGGTACCGGTGATCCCCCAAAGCAATTCATGTTTTATTAGCTTTACGGTTTCACCGGAATCTTCTTAAACGATGCAGTCCATGAATTATGCCTCTCTCTGTCGGGCTGCATCAGCGCTGTGCTTTTATGGGTCTTGGATTCCACAGAGGCGGTTGTGGTTTGAAAACAAGAGAACAACGTGCTGGTGCTGCTGCTTCGCCAGCCAGCCAGTTAATGACCTGCTCTGTAGTTAAAGGCCCCCAACCGCAGAGGGCAAGTGGGCGGAGCCTGCTCAGAACATGTGACAGCCGGAAAAGTGACCCTCAGCTCCCCTTCCCATACATGCTGAGTTGTTGTCTTGAAATCTCACTAATAACTTCACCGTAGTTTGTGCTTTAGCAGAGAGAGAGAGGGAGGGGAAGAGGGAGAGATTGCAAATTGTGGAGTCAGCAAATACAAATGTCAAAACTTTTTTTTTTTTTTTTTTTTTAATTCTTGGACTAGAATAAAGACTTCGAGGTTTCAAGGGTACAAAACAACCGTGTGCTGGTGGTGTTGCTCAATGACAGAGCTCAGGCTTCACGTGTTCAAGGCTCTGCATTAAACCCAGCATGTTTGCACACAGTAACACACACACACACACACACAAACAAACACTCTATTGTGCCCCTTTGTTTGAAAAATAGGCCAGAGAGTAAATATAGGAGGAAGGAAATAGATGGAGAGAGAAAGGAATAAAAACAGCATGAAGTACAGAGCAGAGAGGGAGGGAGGGAGGGAGGGAGGGAGGGAGGGAGGGAAGGACGGAGGGAGGCTGGGTGACGGAAGAAGAAAAAGGAGAAAACCTCATTTTTAATTCATGAATGTATGATCAAAGAATGCACACCAACAAATTGAACGGTGACAGTACACACACCAACACCCACAAAAGAGCTTAGAAACCGTAAGAAAAATAGATGTTGGTAAGATAACAGCACTACTTAGTGTGTTCTCCCTGTACCGTGAATGGTTCTGTTCCCAAACCGCACCCCAGAATACACACACTTGTGTGACATGACCGTTGTCATCTTGTCGTCAAGGAGCACCTCTCCGGTGCTTGTTTCTTGCTCTTCTCCAGTCTACCCCATATCTGCCTACACCTCTTACAGCAGAGCTAGCTCAGCCTCCCGAGAACTTCCAGTCCTGCCCTGGCCTGCTCTCACAGGTGGCGCCCAGACCCTGCCCATGGCTCCCCTGTGGCCAGCAACTCGCCATAACTGAAACTCCCTACCCGTGATGAACTTAATTGCTAAAAGCATTTTCATCTGGGAGCCTAAACGCACCGACCTCTCCCATTCTTTTTAGTTCTATAACTAGGTAGCGATGTCCATGCTTCCCCCCACCCCCCACCCCTCCACCCACTACAGAACAGCCTTTGAAATTGTTAACACAACTTGTCATTCTCTCTGGCAAAATGAACACATTCCCCCAGCTACTCCTTGTATGATATGGTTTCCAGACCCTTCACCATTCCTCCTTTGAACATGTTCCAGTTCGCTGTCAACTTCCCTCTTAAAATGTGGTGCCCAGGACTCGATGAAGCACTTCCTATGTGACCGGCAGTGAATGGGGTTAGACCAGGAACTCCCTTGATGTGGACCCCGTATTTCAACTAATAGAGCATAAGACTGCAGTGCTTAGTAGCAGACCACATGTTTGAGTTACGTTAGCTTGAATTCAAACCTAAGGTGAGTTTTACATTCACTAACAAATCAGATATTATCTATTCTTTATGCAAGAAATCGATTATTCGAGGGGCTAGGATGGTGAAAGATAAGAGGGTAAAGTGCTTGCTGTACAAGCATAAGAGCTGTGTGGGGAGATGAAAGGATTCCTGGAACTCCATGGCCAGCCAGTCCAGCCAAACGGGTAAGCACTAGGGTTGGTGGGAAGACCTTATCTCAAAAAAACAACATGGAAAGCAATACAAGAAAACACCCAACATTGACCTCTGGCCTCCACATGTGGAAGTACACATGTGAACATCTCTAACTGAATATGTATGCATACACACATAGAAACACAAATTGATCATGTGAATTTAATAGTATTCTATCTAGCTCATGAAATTTAAATTTTTAATTTAAATTTTTAAAGAGCCCTTTTCCTCCAGTTGTTAGCTAATCCTCTAAATTTTGTTTTGTTCAAAATTTTAGTATGACTTCTTTCACTGAACAAAAGAGGAGATAAGTCATTCCGAATTTCAGTGAGGCACCTTGGCATTTGGCATGTAATAAATGTCTGTGGTCACCATCATTAAAACATTTTGGAGACCTTCATTTAGTGGCCATACTTCCTTCTCTACCTCAACAACTTATAAAGTCTTTTGAAAGGAAAAAAAAATCAAGAAATATTATAAATAAAAGAGAAAAGCTAGAAAATGAAAATAGAGACGCATATGGGGCTGGGAAGGGAACTCAGTGAGAAACCCTGTGTCTAGCATGTACAAGGCCCTGAGTTTGAGGCCCAACACTGCCAAAAATAAAGAGGGTAGCATGGGGGAACATATAACTCACTTGCCCCTCAGAAGGCCAGACTCAAGGCCTGGTAGCCGAGATACAGGCTGGGGAGATGAGTCTGGCTACCTCAGGCCCTCAACATTCTCCCAGATATGGGCTTACATCAGCTCCTTATTTTCCTTTTCTACTGTTTTAATAAGTGAAAATAAAGTAAATAGAGTAAAGCCAAGTATTTTTCTTTTCTTTCAACTGAACATAATTTCCATCTAGTAAAAACAGTGGTTAGAAATAACCATTGTAAGAATCATTCATTTATGGTTTAGGAAAAGAACGGTATTTTTACTGTGGTATGTCAACACAATACACAGTGTTGCCTGCTGCTTCTGGTTCTATTGATTGGCAACAACCTGAAGAAAAGCCCCTTTGGTGAAATTTACAAATAGTTCAGTATTGCGCATTTTCAAAGAGTTCCTAATTATATTCAGAAAAACTAACAAAGATAGTTTTGCTATCTGGTAGCTGCTGCAACATTTTTATTATCTGGCTGCTTCCATATGCCTGTATTTATTCTTTATTTGCAAAGTGGATGGATAGTTTTTATAACACGTGTGTCTAGTGTGTATGAAATAATTCTCAATAAATGAGAGTTTTGTGAATCAGCATATTATGGCTTTTTTATGACCTATTGATTTTTATTTTATGTGCCTTTGTGTTTTGCCTGCATGTATGTCTGTGTGAGGGTGTCAGATCCTCAGGAACTGGAGCGACAGACAGTTATGAGCTGCCATATGGGTGCTGGGAATTGAACCCTGGTCCTCTGGAAGAGAAGCTAGTACCCTTTAATTACTGAACCATCTCTCCAGCCCCCATACTATCTCTTCCATTCTATGTTGCCTAACTGCTCATCTGTGGTCTGAAGAAAGGCAATGATTATTATTTTCAGAAAAAGAGTTTATAGTATAAGAGGAATACAAATTTTCAAATAAAATTTAGATTTCTAGACTAGATAGATGGGTTGTACTTAAATAAAAACAAGTGAGTACCCATATGAGTAGAATTGTAAGCAGAGATTTAGGGATGAGATGTGTAGAACACAGGACTGAGCAACTCAAGTAAGTTAATATCTTTATTAACCAGTCAATATCTTTCATTTTCACAAAGAAAATGCAAAAATCAATTACCCAGAAAGTATTTTTATTATATGAAAATATTGCTAGAGGGAGCAGAGGAAATATTGAAGGAGATTTGTACAGGAGCAGGACTAACAAAAGCTTGTCCTCTTGCTATAAAGAGGTTTGCAAAACCAAAACAATGCCCCAGTGCAATGAGATTTACTTAAAGCTGTTCTCATTGATGGGTGTCTTATCTTGGAAGAACTCCTCTCTACTGTTCTTCAGCCGTTGTTGTATGGGCAGGGATTAAAACCATCTGATGTCAGTTAATAATAATATTTTTAAATAATCAATAAGTAAACTCATGAAAAGGTAGTAATTCAAGGCAGAAGCTATAGTGTCCAGGGACCCCATGTCAAAGGTGGCCCTGGAGGAGGTTGTCCCAAAGCAGGACTTTGGCCAACATGTTCCCCATTCATTTCCATGCCCTGTGGTAACTTCAGAGCAACTGATGAACAAAACAGCAACTTGTCTGTACTGAGCTTCAAGCCTCTGTGGGAAGTGTGGCCGTTCACGGACTCGAGAGATGAACAGAAAATGGGATTACAGACCATTTGAAAGTGGCAAATTCGGGCTGAAGGGATGGCTCAGAGGTTAGGAGCACTGACTGCTCTTCCAGAGGTCCTGAGTTCAGTTCCCAGCAACCACATGGTGGCTCACAGCCATCTGTAATGAGATCTGGTGCCCTCTTCTGGCCTGCAGTCATACACGCTTTACACATAATAAATAAATAAATCTTTTTAAAAAAAAAAAAAAGAAAAGAAAAAAAGAAAGTGGCAAATTCCACCGAGACACAAGAGATGTAGCCATACTATGTGAGAGAATCCTTCCCACAACATGTGTCAGTTGTGTGACTCCCACATTCTATCATTTTTATGACTCTCTAACATGATTGGATCATGCCTGGGGATGAGGCTGTGTGTGTGTGTGTGTGTGTGTGTGTGTGTGTGTGTGTGTGTTAAGAATCTACTTTGATGAATTCAGAAATTGCATAGTTAGAACTTATTTTTTTCATATGTAAAATATAGATAAATCAGTCTCATAGAAAACTAACCAGTACACAGAAGGGGCAGCAGTGGAACCACTCAGTGGTAGAGCACCCTTCTAGCATGTGCAGGCTGCTAGGTCAGTCTGCAGCACCAAGACAGACAGACAGACAGACAGAGAGATAGATAGATAGATAGATAGGTAGATAGATAGATAGATAAATCGATGATAGATAGCCCAAATAACCAAGCAAAAAAGTAAAAAAATTTAGATTGATTCAACTCCTTAATTTGCTGTTCGTTACAGAAGAAATAGAAGTTTAGTGATGTTCGAAATCCCCCACTCCCAAAATGGAATAATTAGGTTGCTTTTTAATGTGTTTACAAGGGCAGAAAAACTTTTTTTCACTAACAGTTCTATCACATCAATACATAGCTATCTATATTCACAGCACAAAATACATGCTGCATTTCTGAGTGCAAAATTGACCTGCCCCAAATCTCCCGGATAAAATGGACAGAAATATGAGAAAAAGTACAGTGGTTCCAAGTATTGCTATTTCTCCTCTATGCTTCCTTTCCTCAAAGCAGTGTCTAACCCTCGCCTCCCAAAGAGGGCATGAAGAAGCCGTGAGGGCTACAGAGGCCATGTCCTATATGAGAAGTAACAGTACCTGCTCTCGGTGTCTGTTTGCATGCAGGTACACGCATGTTATGCATGTATGAGTGTACTGTGCACATACGTGTGTGCCATGCACCTAAGTGTGTGCCATGAACATGTAGGGAGGAGAAACCAGCTGCTTTTCTGGCAGTGATTATTTTATTTGCATAAAAATGCATTGCAACATGTAAAAATGATCTATTCCTTTATGGCCAGAAGAAAAAGGAGACCATACTGCCTTAAAACTTATGTGGACATAATACCTTATTTTTTCTAACATGCATTATATATTGGATCATTTTAAAATTTGTTCTAACGATGGCATTGTATACTCTTTTGCATTGCTATATATGAGACATTAAATGGCTTACCATTGGGGCATTTACAGGGAAAATGAAAGTAATATAAGCTATGTTAAGTAATATAAGCTATGTTCTACAGAGGACTCAAATTACAGTAGCATCGAGTTGTCCACTGATTTAACATAGGCCTCAAACACAACAATGGGCCCAACTTTTTGCATATTCAGTTTCTGATCAGTAAGAAAGAAATGCACTGAATATAACAACAACAAAAACCTAAAGTTGCCGGGCAGCGGTGGCTCACGCCTTTAATCCCAGCACTCGGTAGGCAGAGGCAGGCGGATCTCTGTGAGTTCGAGGCCAGCCTGGTCTACAGAGCGAGATCCAGGATAGGCACCAAAACTACACAGAGAAACCCTGTCTTGAAAAACAAACAAACAAAACAAAACAAAACAAAAAAACCTAAAGTCATGTTGACATAGTGTTAGAAAAATATTCTTGTCATGGTGGCAGGGTAAATGTAGTATTTAAAAACAAAAGGTTCTCTGAAAGCTTTTGGGTCCTAGAGTGTGAACTAGTGGGAAGAAACTATTATCATATCAGGGGTGTTCTAAGTCTACCTATTGCTATAGTGAGGTCAATGCGCTTCAAAATGCATTTCAGAGAATGTCTTTGGTTTGTACATCATAAAAACAGGACCCTGAGTAGCTTGTCCAAGAAAATACAGATAGCAAATGGCTGAGCCAGACCCCAAACCAGGGCCTTGGATCCTAAGACTCATGTTCTTTCCCACTGCACCAGGCTTGTGTAAAACTCCAAAACACACATTTTAAACAGGATGTGCAATTTAGAAAACTTAGAATTATAACCCTGTGCCCTGATTATTTCCATCAGTATTTATTTTTAAATCTTTCTCTGTCCCTAGAGCTCTCTCTTTCGGATCATTGCTATCTGATTTTCCTAAACATTCTTGTTTATCTTTCACTTTCTCTACATAATTGCTTTTCAATTTTAGGCCTTATTTCACCTCTTATTTTTATTCTTACTTTATTCTTATGGCTTCTAAATTCCCCAGAGTGACACTGTTATGGTTACTAAGGTTCTAAAGGGCATGATGTTATCATCAAGAACTTGGATGCATCTTATGTATTCCAGAGAAGTATAATCGTGTTTAAAATTTACCTTTCTAAGTTTCTAGTTAACTAAAGTTCTTTCATTACTTTGAATGACCTAAAATTTGCTTTTTAGGCTAGGAGAGATTTTTTTTTTTATGGGATGAGTGTGGTTAGGATAAAGAATATGACTCTGGCATGTAATCAACAGCAATTCAACAGAGAAGCAGAATTTCCAATTGATGTATCCATTTAAAGCAAATTATGCATTGTCCAATTCAGGAAGCTGGAGTCTTCCACCATGTCTCATGTCTGAAGTGCTCTCTGGCAGAGAGTTGGAAGCTTTAAGAACAGAACACAAGCCACGGCTTATGGTGCTGTATCATCCCATGTCTTCAGGTTCTGAGAAACAAGCTCAAGCACTACATATATGGTGACTGCTAATAGATGTATTCAACTCATATCCACAGCACATATCTTCAATTCTGGTTAAGTTTGCACACCGTAGAATAGGAAGTCATTGGGAATTTTCAAAGAGGAACCTAAGTTCAAATTCTAACCTCTTAAGTGTGCAGGTTTGGGAGACTAATTTCTTTTCTGGAGCAATACAGGTAGTGTTACAATTGAAAGAACACTCACAGGTCCCTGGCAGACAATGGCTGAGTGGTAATGATGCTGTTGGACATGAGGATGAAGATACTGAGATGTCTTAAGGATGAAAGAGGAGGCAGAAGAGCAAGCCAAAGGGCAGGGTAAATCTTTTTAAGATAATAGCATTTTAGAATCTGGGCTGATAACTCAATAAATAATTCATCTGGGAGAAAAAAATTTCTCTTGGAAGATAACCCACAAAAATAGGTCTGACAAATCTTTGATGCTTGTATTTGGTCTTGATGTAATAAATGTAATGTTTTAAAAGCAATCTTACAGAACTTTGCAGAAAAGCAGAAAACATTTTCCCCAAAGTAGTGTTATTTTGCAGTATATGATTGAGAGACCATAGAACTGATTTTTAAATTCACCATTTAACGTTAACTGTAAATGTAAATGAGGCCCCCCCCAAAAGGAATATCCTTCAAAATATTCTTCTTGTGATATCTGCAATATTTCATCCTAGGGTAGTGTAATTTTAAATCGGAGGGCCTCTGTGAGGAGACTAAGAAGTCCTGAGTGAACATGTGTTGCTGACAAGGGCATGGCCATGTCACAGGCCCCAGTGCTTCAGACCCATGGACATGGATGCAAAGCCTCCCCAGTGGAGACTCAGAAACATGGCAAAGCCTTCCTCTAGTTCAAGAAGTGTTGAGAAATTATTGACTTTTCACTAAGACCAGCACCCACTACAGCTTCCTCTACCCCACATTTAGGGCCTGAGACAGCTCCCCTACAGAGATCTCCTACCAACATGTGCTAGCCCCTCCCCCTTGTTCTATGCATAATAAACAGGCCAAGTTCTGGATTTCCTAGGTGGAGCCATCTACCAGAACAAACACAACCCACCTGATCCCAGCTTTTCTGTATGAATGTCTGTCATTTCTTCAGTGTCTGCCCTTTATCCATCCCCATGTCATCCCACTTAGATTTCCAGGACCAAGCTGTGTAGAGGGCAGCAAGCCTCAAGGGAGAATCAGGTTCCTGGTAAGAAATGACATACATGTGCTATGTTAGGGTGTGTGTGTGTGTGTGTGTGTGTGTGTGTGTGTGTGTACTCAGACAAATTTTAATTAATTTTAGGTTAATATGCAAAGAAACGAGTTTCATTATAGCTTTTCACACATGTGTCCTTATACTTTGTTCTCAGCCATCCCGTTCCCTCTGAGATACATTAGAAAAAGAAAAGACTAAGGAACGCAAGAGAGCAAACTCTTCCAGTCAAGCAAATCGCTCCTACGCTGCACCAGGTCCTTGTTTTATTTTGCAGAGTTTCAGCACAAACGAGCTGACATCAGCCCTGTCTCATCGTGTGGTCTGATCGCTCATCTCCTAGAAGCGTCCCTGGAAAAGGGCACAGTGGAAGTGGAAGTCCCGGCTGGTAGTGCAGACATCTTGTGCCTTTCCCTGGCTCATTGCAGCTCAGATGCCAAAAAGAACAGCACAGGAACTCCCTTCCTGCTTGCTAAACCTAATGCAGTTTGTTCCCACCTTTGGAATTTCAGTTGCATTTTAACACTTTAAAGATTGCGTGAATCACACCCAAATTCCCAAAAAACAAGGAGCAGACACTTTGATAGTGACTAGAGGAAAAGGAATATTGTACTATAGCTCCCTCACATGGGTCCTAAGTGTTGAATAACAGCCTTCAGATAATGATTTCCTCCACCCCACACTCTGCTCCCTTTTGGTGTGCTGCCCAGGTAGGCAGCCAGGGCTTAACATCTGATAACATGCCTTGTTGGGCAATGTAGAATAATACCTTCCAAGCCCTGTAATCTTGCCCCTCAACAATCCAAGGCTCCGTGCCCAGCACATCTTATCCTTTGGGAAACCCTCAGAGTTTCAGTGGCCAAAACTTAAGCTATTTCTATGTCTTCCAAGCCAACGTGAAGATGATTTGAAATTCCTGTGTGCTGACTGCCTGCTGAACTTACACAGTCCAAAATATTTAAGAAAATACAAACGTAAAGTGTTCTCTGAAAGCCCAGATGTCTTCTCAATGGTACTTTTACTGGTCATTCTGTTTAATGTGCTTATAAAGATGGCAGTTAATTTATGTTTTCCCATGTTATGAAATTGAGAAAATGTTATTATATTTTGTCTAAAGGAGTAGATATTTAAACTAATTTGCATATTCTTTCCAGATATTTTTATTTTAGCTATAAGCTGAATTCCCTTTTTTTACTCAGTTACTCTTAGCTCTATTTTAAGAATTTAAAGCCTGAGATTCAGGGGTGACTGAGTTGGCAAAATGGGTACAGGTACTTACTACCAAGCCTGAAAACAGATCCAAATGATAGAAGAGAGAACTAAATTCTACCAGCTTTCCAATGACCTCTACATTGGCACACACACGTGCTGTGGGATGTTCTGTATGGCAAATGTGTTGCTAATAAAATACTGATTGGCCTGTGGCTAGGCAGGAAGTATAGGCGGGGCTAACAGAGAGAATAAAAAGAACAGGAAGGCAGAAGGAGTCACTGACTGCCAGCCAGCCGCCAGGACAAGCAGCATGTAAAGATGCCGGTAAGCCACGAGCCATGTGGCAAGGTATAGATTTATAGAAATGGATTAATTTAAAATATAAGGACAGTTAGCAAGAAGCCTGCCATGTCCATACAGTTTGTAAGCAATATAAGCCTCTGTGTTTACTTGGTTGGGTCTGAGCGGCTGTGGGACTGGCAGGTGAAAGAGATTTATCCTGACCGTGGGCCAGGCAGGAAAACTCAGCTACACACACATACATGAACACACACACACACACCACACACCACACACACCACACACACACTCACGCACACACAAATACACACAAATACATTTAAAATGTAGTTAAGAATGAGTTTCTTGAACACTTAAATGTTCAAGTTTAAAAACAAACGTTCAGAAAAATAAGATGTAAAATCTGTCTTTATCTTATATGCAAATAGGTATGTGGTCATCTGTGTATGCAAATAAGTATGTGATAATTGTGTGGTTGTGTTAAGTGTAATTGGGGCAACAATATAGTTTCTTATACAGTGTTGCAATCAACAAAACATCTCCATTTTTGCCCGCCCACTCTTTTTATCTCCCCTAAAACTTTGTCTAAAGTATGCCTCCCAAGCAGACTTCTCAATAGATCACCTTTGTATGAATCAAATCATAGTCACTACTGTATTACAAAATGAAGTTCAAAAGGACAGATTCGTCAGTGTTGTGGTTAACTATTTCCTAACTTAGGAATGTGATAAATGAAGACAATGGTGCATTAAATTGTTTTCATCAGGTCGTGTTCTGGTGTGAGACCTGTGTGTGTTTGCATCTGGGTGAGTCCATGACACTCAACTGTTAGACACAACAAGGTCAGGGAGCCACACAGAAAGCTCCCAGGAAGACTTCAGAACTGAAGAGAAGGGCATGAGTTTAAAGCAGCTGGAAGACTTCAGAGGGCAGACAACCAGGAGTCGAGTGTGAAGGAGACCCATGTCAAAATTTGTTGGGAGTCCTGAACGATGCAGAAACAGCTCCCAAGACAATCCATTCTATTCCAGTAGAAATTACTGATGGATGATAGGGTAAAGATCGATTTTAGATTTCTGGGATAAGAAATAACTTTTTAAGGTTTCTCTAGACTATTGAGAATTTTAGATGCTCACAAATTTCGTTCTCCCCAATTTAACTCAAGGAAGGTAAACGCTGTATCACCCAGATGACATATAATAATAGTTTAACAGAAAGTCACAGAGGTGACTTGAAAGTGTTGGTTTAGGACTGGGGAGATGGTTCAGTCAGTAAAGTGTCTGCCACAGAAGCATGAGGACTTGGACCTGGGTCCCACCTATGATGACCCAAGCATTTGACAGGAAGGTCTCTGAAGGGCATTGGCCAGCCAGGCTAGCTGCAACAGTGACCTCCAGGTTCAGTGTGAGACTCTGTCTTGCAAAGACAGTTGGATAGCCCTAGTGCAAGATATCTGATGTTGACCTCTGGCCTCCATACACATAGATGTGCACACACAACAAGCACATGTGTACACACCCATACAAACACATGCATATAAAAACACCACACACACACACACACACACAGACACACACACACACACACACACACACACAATTTCCTGATGGAAGCCTGTACAAAGTGTTAATGCCCTTTATTGTGTTTCTTTTCAGGATATGAAAAGCAGTAAGAGCCGACGTGATTATAGCATGTTGAGTGTTGGAACTTGGGTATGCAACAGAAGACTGATAAAGATAACCGGAAGGTTATTTAGTCGGTGGTCTGCCCTCCTCTTTTGTATCCTGTACTCTAGCTCCTGGGGAAGAGCTTCTGCAATTCGTGTCCCCAAAGGGTTGTTTAATTCTTCCTTTCAGTTTAGATGGCTCATGGGTCAGCAGCTGACCCCTGAATAAGACAGGATTGAGCAATCACCTCTGGAGCAGCAAGCCGGGCAAGGTGCCACATTCCATGATGCTTTGCCAGAGCAAAGGGACACAGAAAGAGGGCAGAAAGCACAGGCTACGTCTCCACTATAGCCAGACCTTCTCCAAGTCCGCAGGTCAGACCATTCGAAAGCCAGTGCACTTTTCCAGTTACAGGGAAACCATCAAGGGTGCCTGTGAAATAAATACATGGTTTGTGATTCCGTTGCAAAGTGAGAACTTTGCATTTCTGGGGTCAACATGTGGCATTTGATTATTAATTCTCCTTAAACTTTTCATTCGGAAGCTCGGCTTGTTTAAAAACTATTCCGAGGCCCAAACAACGCAGCAGCTCCAGCTCCCTGACAAGTTGTTTGTAACTAGAAAAATGGGCAAAGCCAGAAGCTTTCTACTGGGAGCGCTTTTGTTTCTCCTCTTCTGTTTTATTAACCTCTCCACAGCTGGTGCAGTTGAAAACACTCTTTCATCACATGCTTAGCAGAAGTTCAAGTGGAGCGGAGCGCACAGCCAAGAATCTGTCTGCGAGATTCCCCGTCAGAATGTCAGGTTTCGCTTCTGACTAACCCTGTTCCTATCTGATAGGGCTGACGGAAACAAAGAAAATGTGCAGCCGGTAAAGCTCTCCCCCAGCCTTCTCCCACTGATCCCTCAAGACTACAGACTAGCGATTTTTTTCACATTCACAAAAGAACTCGGAGCTGCTGCTTACCAAGCACCATGACACTTTTTAAAATACTACTTGAAATTGATAAACTATGTAAAATTAAACCGGTATCAAAGCTTACCAGATTCCTTGCTTCTGTCTTTATTTTAATAGGCATTTTATAACTGCAGCATATATATATATATATATATATATATCTTTTGTAGTCTATAGATTACTTGTGATGACTGCTTAATATTCAGATTAATACATACATTTACTGTTGCCACAAAATGATATTGGCTGCTGGAATAGTTTCCATGAAGTTGGATGAGTATTCAGGTTATTTTTCTTGGAGAGAGAATACATTTTTGGCAGAATTTCCTGACTATATGGGATGGGTAAAAAAAGTCTTTATTATAAAAAGAAGGATTTGCTGTCCAGGATTTTCAATTACTCTACTTTTAGTGAATTATTGACGGTATCATCTCCCAGTTGTAGGATCCCACACTGCCTTCTATACTGTGGCATTCAATTCATACACATATCAAGAGAGAGTAGGTACTTGTAATCGTTCATCTCTGTTGTCAATCTGACTGGATTTAGACTCACCTAGGAGACACACCACTGGGTGTTTCCAGAGAGGTTTAACTGAGGAGAAACTCGTCTTTAGTGTGGGCAGCACTATCCCAGGGGCTAGGGTCAAAGGGTGACTAAAAAGGAGAAAACAAGCTGATGACCAGCATCTGTATCAATCTGTCTCTTGACTGTGAGCACAGTAGAAGCAGCCACCTCACATTCCTGTCACCACAGCCAGAGCTACTCTTGACGCCGAGCCTTCCCCCGCCTTGATGGGCTGTCCTGTTTGACTGTGAGCCAAAAGGAACCTTGCCTTCCTAAAGTTGCTCTTTCTAGGTGCTTTGTGACAGCAACCAGAATGGTAGCCAATGCAACCTTCTACCACTTGTGATGAGGTGATACAGGGGTGAAGACTGTTTAACATGCTCTCCCATCATGTGTGTGTGCAGCTCATGCATTCAAGCAGAAGACAAATATTTATTTAGAGCCTACTGTGTAAATCTGTGCCTAATGGTACACACTTGAGAAGTAGGGGGTTGGGAATCTCAGCTACATAGCAAGTTTGGGGCCATCTTGAGCAACATGTGATGCTGTAAAGGCCAGGAAGTTAGAAAGGGACCATTAGAAAAGGGGGTGAGGAGGTCTTAAGGGAGAGAGGACAGTAAAACATGTATGATACAGAAGTAGAAGAGTGTGGTACTGGGAATTTAAGGTTTAAGAGGAGATGGAGGTGGGTGATCAGGAAGATGAGGGAATTGAGGAGAAAGGTTAACCCAAACCAAGGACATATAGTGGGAGAAAGCTATGGAAACTTACCATTTTGTAAGCTAGTTTAAAATATAATTTTTCTTAGTTATTAAAGAATTTTGTACAAACATATATGTTTTGATCAAGTTCACCCCTCTTTTCTCCATTCCAAATCCTCCCATTCATCCTCCCAAGATTCCCTTCCAATTGTATATGTGCCTTTTTTTTTTTTAAGCCCACTAAGTCCACTTAGTGTTGACAGTACGTTGCATGGGTATAGAGGCATTTATTGGAGCATGAGTAGTCTCTCAGGAAACACATCCTTAAAGAAACCTGACTTTCCTTCTCCCAGCAACTCTCAGTTGCTACTAGTTCTATGTCTAGCAAAGGGACTTCCTGACTGCCTCACCCATCCACACTGGGGTTTTGTCTGGCTTGATCTTGCCTGTGCTTGCTATCACAGCTACTGTAAAATAACACATGTGACTGCCCTGTTGCTTCCTGAAAACACCATTGCCTGGTAGTCATCTACCATTTACCAGTCAATTATTTTCTCTGAGGAAGGTTGAGAGACGCATTAGTCATTGGAAGTCATTAAAAGTCAGTTTTTACTATGTCCATTGGGCTGAATAATGCAAGTTCTCCTCTAGGGCCTATGACCTATCCAGTTGCAGGTTCTTGGCTCAAATAATGGTGCCAGGTATGAGTTCTGTCTTGTGGAGCAGGCCTTAAATCCACTCAGAAGTGGTTAGTTACTCCAATAACATGCATGCCATTATTGTACCAATGGGCATCTCTTATCAAGCCACTCATTGCTGTAGCTGGCAGAGGGTTCACAGCTGGGTGAGACTGATGATTACTTTTCTCCTCTGATAGTACCTTCTAGTACTGTGAAAGCTACTGAGTTGGGATGATGCTCCCAGGTTGGTACTAGCTTGATTTCTCTAAGTTCTATGATTCAAGTATGTGGTGTCTTCAGAAACAGGGTCTTACCATCAAGCTTTGGAGGATACCCAAGAGCAATGGTGATAGCCTTCAAGTGTTCAAAGGGTCTATGGGACCCAAAGGACCAAAACTTAAAAATAATAATTTTTTTAAAAAAAATAAAAAAGCTTGAAGAAACATATCCTGCATGGGTGAATAATGCTACTTCCAGAAGTCAAGTTAATGAAAATTGCAGTGTCAAGTGTGGGATAACCCCTTGAGATCAGTGAGACTCAAGAGCACTCCCTCCCCGTCAAAAAATAACAAAGGCTATTGTCATTGCTCTTGGTTGCCCATCATAGCTAGATGACAAGACCGTACTGCTGAAAACAAAACACACTTTCATTGTAGGACAAAAAACGCTCTTCACCTAGCTGTGAAACTTGCAAGCTGCAGTGGCTATCTTCCAGACAAGATGTGTCTACTGGTGCAATAATGCAATGACTGATTTGATTGGATGCCCACCCCACAGGAAGAACTCATTCCTGATACGGTAAACCTGACCAAAAGCCCATGACTGTGGCGGTCATAGGCCCTCGAGGGAATCTCTTATTGTTGGACAGGGCAACAAACTGACTTCTAAATATTTGTTTATACTCATAGACTGAGGCTGCTCTCAGCCATGGTCAGAGAACTTTCTGTTTGCAATAGATGACAAATAATGCAGACTCATACCTTCCCAGACAAAGTGCTGAAAATAACTCATAAGTACTAAGCCCTAAACAGTACTCTACATCAGCCCCTCCAAAGCCCAGGAAACACGGCAGAAGACAGGGGAGAATTTAAGACCCAGAGTGGAAAGGAATGCTATACATAATACTGTTTTCTGGGTATAACAAGGCTGATAACCCAAAGAACTCACAGCAACAGTGGTTACTCACAGAAGAACTGCACAAAACTTGGCCCATCGATATTAAACCATGTACGGGGAGGGCTCATAAAGCCCCACCTCTCTCTGAGGGAGTACTAGCAGCTAATGATTGCTAGGGGAGGAGAAATTCTATTTCTTGGTGGTGTAGTTCTTAGAAAGCTGTTCTTGTTTGAGTAAATAACACCCACCCACGCTCATGCAAACAACTCTAAACACAGTGAGACTGGGGCGGGGGTGGGGGGCAGGAACGAAAGTAGGTGGGGGACTTTGGAAGAACAAGGATTTGGTAGGAGGAGGAGTGGGATAAGAGAGGATAATGAGAGGATTACAATTAAAGTAGATAGATAGATAAATAGATAGATAGATAGATAGATAGATAGATAGATAGATAGATAGATAGATAGATAGATAGGAAATTGTAAAAGAATAAATAAATTAAACAAAAAATAAAACACACACACAAAAAAAAAACCAGGAGCTTACTATGTGCCTGGCATGGTAGAAAAATATGTTTTGTTTAATTTAATGGAGGAAATGAGACATAAAATGAAAATACAAATTCAGCAGGTAGCAAGGAACTTCATGAGGAAAATTGTGAACTAATCCTTGAAATTAGGGCGGAGGGGATAGAAGAACTCCTTCTGAAGGAGGGTATTTATAGCTAAGTTCTCCCTAGAGATAAAGCAGCCGTGTGAGGGACTCACAGTAAATAAAGTCCATGAGGAGAAGTCATGAGGCAAGAAATCCAAAAAAAAAAAATTATAAAGATGAACATATTTGGGGCTTTTTAAAGGGTAATAAAACCCCCTTTGGCTTTGTATTTCATAATTGTCTGTTGCCCACAGAGTCATAACATAACCTTCAGTTGTTAAAATAATGAACCATTTCCCTGTTGATTGATAAGTAGCCTTTGCACTAAGTCTTGTATGTGTCCCCCATCTTCCCTTCTACCACCATTTCCCTCAAGATCTCCAAGCCACCTCATGACACCTAGTACAAGGACTCTAGCAGGCATCAGAAGCACCACTGGCTAAATGTTAAACATTTTGAGCATTGTTCCTCTTATAATGCTAGGGATGTTCATTGTGCAAATGACACACTAGATATGGTTCTCAGTGTTGAGGCTGCCAGCTCTAAATGAAATAGACAAAAATATCTAGATGAAGAAGCGGATGACTCTAGACATGGTTTAGAAATGAAATGATGAATATTTCCCAGTGGAACTGGTGTGGGCCCTAGAAATGACTCCAGGAAGCCAGCTTCAGGCAACCAGAAGGTGATGGGATTGTTTATTTGGATGAAGAAAAGTGAGAAGTTGTGGGGTTTTGAAGAGGAATTTTTATGATTCACAACTGGCCTAATTTACAGAAATGTGCATGGGACAACAAAAAAGAACACAGGATGACTCATCCTGACTATAGGACAAGTCTTACCCCATTAACCTGAGCTATTAATAGCTACCACACATGCTGCAGGAGGTTGTGGTAATATGACAAGGTAACAGATATGAAATCTTTTATTGTCGCTGGCAAAATGTGGGCCCCTATCCCTGCTGCGCCACTGACGTCACTGATACACACTCAGTCTGTCCTTTAGCATTTTCTTAGTTCTCTCCAGACAGCAATTTGAGAGGTAAGAGCTCTCAAGGGTAAACACATAAGCGATGGAACAGTAGAAGGTAACACTAGCAAGTAAAATCTCCCGAACTTAAGACAGTATAGAGATGATGTGCACATCAACTTTGAAGACAATCTGTCAACTGGTCACTTTCCTTAGCACAGATGAACTGACCAGTCCCAATATCTCTCTGTGTTAGGTAAGTAGTGTCAACTGCAATTAATCTGTCTTCTCTGATATAAGCGTAAGGAGTCGGTGATATAACTGGCATCCTCCTACAAGCTTTTCACATTTCCCTCTCATGCTTCTGGCCAAATCGAGTCTCTGCATCTATAAAGCATGCGTCCTATCTAAAAGGCTCTCCTTCCAGAATTTTAGCAAGAATCAAATGAAACAGCACATGAGAGGATGCTAGTCAAAAGAACATTTTGATTCTACCAATGAGATGTGTAGTCGACAGTGTAGAAACGATTTGCAGGCTACAGAGACTTGGTTATTTGTCTTGTATCTTCTTACCTCACCCCATGGCAACCACAGCATCTTATATTTATCCCAAAGCATTTACCATCCTTCACTAGATTAAGGGAATTATTATTGAAGGCAGCAGACGACAAGAATATCATGTGTCTAATTTACTGAGCCTAGAGGCTCAAGTTCAAAGTTTTGGCATGATTCCTAAGGTACTTTACACCCTACCCACTGTATCAAACAACCTTTAAGGATTTTCTGTAGTTACAATTCTCTGCCAATATTTTTCAGCTCTCTCTTTTTTACTTTCTTAAGGAATGAGCAACATAGCTTTCTGAAGCTTAATGAAGACTAGACAAAATTCTGCAGTCATCATTCGTAGTAAGACTCTCAGGTCGGAAACCAAGCTGTTTGGCTGACCTTGAGCAAGTTGGTTAACCACTAGGTGCTCCTAGGAGATGGGAAATTGCTGATACCACCTCCAGGACCACTATCAGGTGGAAATTAGCCACTGTTGATCACATAAGGTATGGAGAGCACTGGCAAGCACCATTCTACACGTGACACAGCCAAACCACTCATGATTCTACACTGTCCCCTGACTCTCTGCATTAGCACCTTCCACACTGAGGTATAGATAAAACATAGAACTCTGCAGGTATAAATAAATAGATGGCCTTATTGACTTCTGACTGCTCCCTCCCAACACAGTGTGAATTTCCTGAGGCCAGAGTCTGAATATGTATGTTTCTGAGTCCCCGCTGACCATAGTCCCTGGCACACAATGTGCACCTCACAGTTTCTGTTTGTTTTTATGGTACTGCGGATTGAACTCTGACCTTCACACGTGCTAGCAAGCACTCTACCACAGACCTGCACTCCCAGGGCGTCACAAACGTCTGTTTAATCAGTGCGTTTTATATGTAGACCTTCCAAAGGATCAGCCGATCTCATTTGAATTAGAGACAAAGATCCTTTATGGCGTTCTTTCTCTACATGAATATTAAGATGTAGCAACCGGAACACACACATACACCTCAATGCCCATTTTTCTTCTGTGGTAGATGCCATATGAAATTCTGAGAACATGACTATATCTAATGTTTCTTGTACTTATTCTAGGTGTCTCTAAGAGATGGGGTGTAATAGGAGGAGACTTTCATAGGGGTTATGTCTTTAGAAGGAATTAAGACAGCTCTCTGTGACCTCTTTGGAGCCCTCAAGAAAGGGAGTGTTATAAAAGCCTGAGTCTGCCCCTACTCAGCCTTTCTGCTTCATGGTTCAAAGGCGTGATAGCTTGTTACCACTTTGGCAACCACTACCCTCCACTAGAGTCTGAACCAATGAGTTTTCCTGTTCTTGAGATGTGGATCTCTCAGCTATAAGCTAAACTGAACTAGTTTTTTTTTATAAGTAGTCTGCCTCCAGTATTTTGTTATAGTGATGGCCAATATCGCTTGAAACAGTTCTATGATAATACGATAGTAGATGTATTAAGCAATAAGTAGAAAATTTTTACTAAGTAAATAAAATTGTGAAGCAGGTAATGAGGATTTTTAAACCCATAAGCAAGTAGAAACATGGAAACCTGAGGCAGCAGGACCTACTAAACATGGCCAAAATGAAGAGCATGTCCGAATGCACTGAAGGAGTTAAAGATGGGAAATTTGCTGAGGCTCAAATCATGCAGAAAAGGGCTTTGTGGGCTTGGAAATGTGTTCTCGGTGCAGATTACAATGAGCAGATAAAAGGAGTGTTGTTGAGCACTGTGTTTTGAACAACATCTGAAACATCTGCATCCCATTCCCAGCATTCTTTATTCTCCTCTGACTCTGTTCCTTCACGGCACTTAACCTCACCTGAAATACTGTCTAATCTAATGCTTGTCAGTCTCCCCGTCATCACCAGAAGACAAGCCTCAGAAGGATAGGCAGGAAACCACATAATTAAATGTATAGCTGGTATGTGGGGTGGACACACAACTCTTCATCTTCCAACTCACCCACTTATCAGGCCATGTTTTTTCTGAGGAAGAAGTTATTCCAATGGAGCAACCAACATCTAAAAAAAATAGGAGAAAAATGTCGAGCAAGATTCTCTGGCTGCATATTTCATCTACAAATATGGAAAACCCCTTAAACATCAGTAATTGATTCTAACTTTCACCTCAGAGAAAGAATCTAAGCATCCAGCATGATCCAAAACAGATCTCAAAGGTCAAGTGCTTTCACAAATATAGAAAAATAGCATGATAGAACAGCTTTATTTGACAATGTTTTATTTCCCTAAAATAATGTCTAATGTTAATGCCTACATTCCTACATTCAGGGGGTACTGTAGTATAATGACGTCTGTGTTTGCACACACCACAGCAATGCTGTTCTAATGCTATATCATTTTAATACCTTATAGCAATGACTCTCAACCTTCCTAATGTTAAGACTTTTTAATACAGTTCATAATACTATGGTAACCTCAACCATAAAATTATTCCTTTGCCACTTTATAGCTATAATTTTACTGCTGTTATTAATTGTAATGTCAATATCTGATACGTAAAATATCTGATATGCAACCCCTGTGAAAGGGTCATTTGATCTCATAGGAGTTATGACCCACAGGTTGAAAAATGATGCCCTACTTAAAATGGACACATTTCCATATCTAAACAAGTATTTTTTAACTTTTGTGTCTATGTGTGTCATATCTGCCTATGTGTACACATGTGTGTGCAAATATAGACACCCGTGCATCTCGTGTATTATGTGTCGTCTATTGCTCTCTGCCTTATTTTCTTGAGACAGGGTCTCTCACTGGCCCTAAAGCACATCATTTTTCAGACATACTGGCTGGCCAGCAAACCCCAGCTATCTTCCTTTCTCTGATCCCCATTACACTGGAGTTATAAGCATGAAGTCACACCTGGATTTCACATGAGTGGTGAGAATCTGAATTCAGATCCCCATGCTTACATAACAATCCCTCTGAGATCAATACTTGGGTGACCATATTTAGGGAAGTTTTAGTACATTGTGGTTCAGAAAGGTCATGTAACCACCACCATGCTTTCCCAAATTCAGCATGTTCTCATTGTCTCCTGATGTGGTCTTACTACTTAGGAAAGACTGTCACTGCATTGCACTGTGCAGCTAACCTCATAGGTTCCAGTGTCATGGGATCCTTATTTCCTGTTTTTGATTGTGTTTTCTCACTGAACTCATTGGAGTAGGAAAAGTCCACATCCCACTCTGTGAAGCCACATCCTGCAGCTCTGAAAACATCAGATGTGATCTGCTCTTGTACATCTCATGGCAGTTCCTGCTATTTAAGTCTCCTGTTTTGATGACTTCTTCTAAGACTTTTCTTTGGTTGTGTCTCTTTGAAGAAGCTAACTGGGCCTTTCCTGGCTCCTTCTTGCCTGACCTGGTGCCTGATCTGTATCAGTAAGGTTTCATTTTCCTGAGTCTTCATGAGCCAGCTCTCCACCATCACTTCAGGGGAGTCCACTCCTTAGTGTTTAGGGATGTGGCTATATATGTATATGTATATTTAACAGTTTGTCTGGAACATAATTTTCAGAGCTCAAAATCAAATCACTACTTGCTGTGACTCTGGAGCAATTCCTATACCACTGTTCCCAAGCGAAGAGAACTCTTCTGAAATAACTACACTTTTAAGAAGAAAAGTTGACTTTTTAAAAGGCAAACAAATAATTTAAACATGGTTATAGACTGATGAAAGCAAAATGTGTCTTAATATTGAATGACAAAATGAAGCATGTAAATTCAATCACAAAAAATGAAATATTTTTAAAAGTTCTCTCTCTCTCTCTCTCTCACACACACACACACACACACACACACA
>CABHPQ010001973.1:21756-33061 GCA_902168405.1 Peromyscus aztecus
ATGAAGGACCTGAGATGTTTCTTCCACTTCTACTGTACTGGCTAGTTTTATGTCAACATGACACAGAGTTGTTTAGAAAGAAAGCTCAATTAAGAAAAATGTGCCGGGTGTTGGTGGCGCACGCCTTTTATCCCAGCACTTGGGAGGCAGAGCCAGGCGGATCTCCGTGAGTTCGAGGCCAGCCTGGGCTACCAAGTGAGCTCCAGGAGAGGCGCAAAGCTACACAGAGAAACCCTGTCTCGGGGGGGAAAAAAAAAAAATGCCCCCTCGGGAGGCAGAGGCAGGAAGTAGGGGGAGGGAACGGGAGGACAGGAGGGAGGAGAAACTGTGGTTGGTATGTAAAATAAATTTTAAAAATTAATAATAATTAAAAAAGAAAATGCTCACCATAAGAAAGGAAGGAAGGAAGGAAGGAAGGAAAAGAAAAGAAGAAAAAAAAAATGCCCCCTTGAGAAAGCTGACCCTGAGGGCGTGTGAATGAGAGAGCAGGTCCCCAACTCCCTACCCCCGTCTACCACGTGGTGGCCTGGATGAGGGAAAGAGGCCCTCCCCCACCTTGCCCCTCACCACCTGCAGCAGGCATGGGAGCTGACCCTCCCCTTCACCAGCTGAAGCAGTCAGGAAAACGGGACCTGCACCTCTTCTGGGCAGCACAGAGCTGATGAGCGGGCACATAAAATGTAAGCGTGGGAGATCTGGCCCCGCCCATTATCTGCCGTATAGTGGCAGGGGCAGGAGAGAGATCACCATCCCCTCCCTCCCACCTCCCTACCCCCACTCCCCGCCTGCAACCCTTGCCAACGGTGTTGGGTGAGAGAGCTGGCCCTGGGGTCATACGGGCAGAAGAGCTGTTCCTCTTACCAGCTGGAGCACTCGGGAGTGGCCCCTGCACCTCACCTGGGCAACACCGTGGAGCTAGCCCTGATGGTGTAAGTGTAGGTAAGAGGACAGCGAAGGAATGAAAGCAGGAGAGCTGGCCCCATCCTTCGTGCGTTGCCGCATAGGTTGAACTAGCCAAGGCAATGCTGGAGAGCTCACCCCGGTGGTGAGGATGGGGGAGAGCTGGTGGGCTGACCAACCCTGTAACTACCCAGGCCCAGAACCAGGGTTATGACTTGGCCCACCCCAACATCCACCCTATGTACGATCTGCTGGAGCACGTGAAGGGGCTGGTCCTGCAGAACCAAAGCTGCGGGATCTCTACAACACAGGACAACAACAGAATAAATATCCAAGGGGAGCCCCAGTGAGAGCCCAGTATCAATGGTGTAGCAGAAACCAGAGGCCTCAAACCCGACCAATGACTCTTTGCAATGAACACTTGCGAGTAAAGATATATGAACAAAAGGGTTTGCTGTGTGACTCACTGTTTCACACTACAGCTTCCATGATGAGATTTTCTTTTCTTTTTTCTTTTCTCTTAAATTTTATTTTATTGGGGGGGGGGGGTTGCAAGGGCAGAAGGTGGATATGAAGGGATAGGGAGATGAATGGGATTGAGATGCATGATGTGAAAGGCACAAAGAATAAATAAAAAGAATGTTAAAAAAAAAAAAAAGAAAGGAAAAGAAAAATGCTCCCATCAGATTGGCCTGTGGGCAAGCCTGTGGGACATTTTCTTGATTGATGATTGATGTGGGAGGGCCCAGCCCATTGTGGGTGGTAGCAACCTTGGGCTGGTGTTCCTGGGTGCCATAAAATATCAGGCTGAATAATCCATAGGAAGCAAGCCAGTAAGCAGCACTCCTCCATGACCTCTGCTTCGGTTCCTACCTCCAGGTTCCTACCTTGAGTTCCTGCCCTGACTTCCCTCAGCGATGGAGTGTGAAGTGGGGGTTGTGAGTTGAAGTAAGCTCTTTACTTCCCAAGTGGCCTTTGATCATTGTGTTTTATCAAAGCCATAGAAACCCTAACAAAAACAACTCGTAAGTGAATACAGTAACTGGCCAGCGTTGCATAAATGCCATTAAAAGGCAGAAGACACTTAGGAGAGACGAAATACTGATCTTCACATCTGTGTTAGTTCTCTCCATTCCACATCCCCTGGGGTTGACGCACATGAACTGAGTCCTAACGTCATGTGTCTGTGTCACAGCTGAGGAATTCTGATTTAGAAAAACTCCAATTTTATTAGCAATTGCTAACAAATCCACCCAAGTTCTACCAAACTGAGCTATCATCTTATAAGCAATCGTCCTTATTATCTTAGCCAGGAAGAAAAAATTCCCATCTATCTTAGGAAAAAAAAAAAAAAAAAAACATTCCCAAATTTGTTTAAAAAATGTGCATGAAAACTTTTATTAAAAAGAGTGGGGGGGGGGGAGGGAAGAAAGCTGCTTCAAGATGTCCAGAAACACTGAGGAGAATGGACGTCAATAATATCGGTAGCTTGAAATGTATTCTTTAGGGATATAAAAAATTGTGTTTCTCTAAGCGACTGAGGTGAGCCCAACCCCAATTGGTATATCTACAATGAAACTCCTACACCTAAGCCTCAATGAACATTACGAAAAGAGGGGAAGAAAGACTGTTAGGCCCAGGGAAAAGGATGCCTGCTGAGAAATATTGTCTTTTAGACATGACAGAGACACTGTACCCATTAGATCCCAACAATATGACCACCTAAACAAGACCTGCACAATGACCATCATGGTGGGGAGCATGGGAGCAAGCAGGCAGGCATGGTGATAGAGAAGTAGCTCAGAGCTTACATCTGATCCATAGGCCAAATGGGGGTGGGGATGGGGGAGAGAGACTGGCCCTGGTGTAGGCTTTTGAAACATCAAAGCCCATCACACACAACATGACCATACCTCCTTGTCCTTCCCAAACAGTCCATCAACTGGGAACCAAATACTCAAATAGGTTAGTTTGTGGGGTCCATTCTCATTCAAACCACCATACTACATATGCTTTAAAAACATACCTAGAGAAATCTTCACTGGGTAGGCCTCACTCCTTCCTTCAGCTACTACTTCATTCCTCTGTTACTCAAAAATTTGGTGACTAGTCACCTTGTTTACTTCCTTGTCTCCCTGCCTCCTCTATTAATCATCAGTTCCCACCACTCCACAGAGATGACTGTCTTGGGTCACTATATGTATTACATACATAGAATTCCAACTCATGATGTTAGATTAATCACAACCCATCCACTCTACAAAAGAACACCACAATCATCTAATTTATAGACTACAGAAACTGCCCGTTTTCTTACCTTCATAGGGCTATGGTGAATCAAGATACCATGCAAACAAATGCACTGGAAACATAAGATTCCGCATGTAAAGTCCTATAATTTTCTGGCTTATGAATCAAGGTATGAATTTTTATACTTCTTACCAAACTCTACTATAACTCAAAAAAATAGGAAATAATAGATTTTTCTATAGATATTTGCTAAACAGATAAAAAAAGAATGAATGGCACCTGTCATGTCTGTGGAGAACTTTGGCTAGATATGAGTGGAGAACACCCAACTATACCGTTGTTATGGTCTAGAACACAAGTAGAAAGATAACACTTTCTAGCAAAATATAGCAATCTCTGCAAATTATCTGTCACCTTGAGTAGCTGATAAGTCTACCTGCTTTTTGTTCAAGAAATACCTGCATCTTGAAAAAGTACCCTTCTTGTCTAAATTCCTACTTAAAGAGCCATTTCATGCATCACATCATAAATAAAGATAACAAAAAAAAGTGTGTAGAAGACATGACTTTTATGCTTAGCCAAGACTCAAGCATACAGGCAAATCAATACCATCAGCTAAAATTTAACATAAGTCATAACAGACTCTGCAGAAGTGTCAGGGAATTCTTGCTTTCTGATGAAGTTAAAACAAGCTAATGGGCATCTTGAGGCTCTGAGCCACAGGGATCACAACTGTGACACTAGAAAGTTACACTTAAATTATGATGGCCTCCTGTTTTCAAAATATTTAAATTTTGATTGTCCATATTATGGTATTCTCTGAGACTGTGAAGGCTTTCTAGCATAGGCTAATAAGGGACCTGGAGGAGTGATTGCTTAGCATTTTATCTGAAATAAAAGTGCTGCTTTAGGGTGGTATCATCCTGCTGTGTTACAGTCTGTGGAAGAGAGCAGGGGAGATTGACTTATGATCTGTCCTGCTGCCAGAGTAAACCATGCTGCAAAGCACAGATTTAAAGCTCATGACTCATTGTCAAGTCAACTCCCTTTACACACTTGAACAGATGCTCAGCTTTGAAAAATGCATTTTGTTTCAATCATTATCTTTTTTTTTTTTTTTTTAGATAGGGACTCTCTACATAGTCCTATCTATTCTAGAACTCACTATGTAAAAGTAGGCTGGCCTTGAAGTCAGAGAGGTCTGCCTCTGCTTTCCAAATGGTGGGAATAAAGGCATGCACCATCAAGCCCAGCCATTTTTTTAATAATTATCATTTAATCTTGAAGATCTAATACTTGTATATGTGCATTTATGGTAACTACAGTTTTACCAAACATCCCAACTTGTTAATATACTATTTGGGAAATTGACAAAATAATGATAATGACAGATATCTAGCACAGAAGTGTTAAAGAAATATTAGGAAAGAATAAAGCAGGAATTAGGTGAGGACTCAGTGCCTGTGGTGATGTTGAGGAGCAGCAGATGGCACTTGACTCAGGGTGTCATCCCACCAGGAGGTGAATCTGTGATGGGTGAATCTCAGATAGGCAAGGCCCTGAGACCACAGACTCCAGAGTGTCTTTTGCTTCTGCTGTGCCTTTACTCGTTTGCTATGGCCATCTTTCTCAGGTATCTGGCATGGTGTGAATGGATGTGGGGAGATCCCCACTGTCTGTAATGTAGTGTGTTTATCTCATGCAAATATCCCATTCTACTGGACATTTTTACCTGTGGATTATTATGAAGATGATTTCTTCTTAAGCTGTACTGTCTAATTATTAATAATAATGTTAGTTTAAATAGAGTTTTGATGATTAAAAATAAATACAAGGAAATGTTACCCAGCTAGGGCCTATGAGTTTCACCTAAGGAGCTGCGTAGATCACAGCTCAGGTTAATGATTAAGGAAAACAATTGAGTCCCAGGAACCAGGCTGGCTCCAATTCTTTTAATTTTAATGTTGGGAGATGTGTTCACAGGTTTCAGGTGCATCATAGCTGAAACAAAGTTTTGAAAATTACGTAAAGTTAGACTAAGATCTTTTTGCCAAATGGCTTTGAAGTGAAAAACCCAAGAAAATAATCTAAAGTTTTAGGAAGACACGTAGTTGAATGAGGAACTTGTTAAGGTTAAGGAACAAGAATAAAGCAGTCCAATTATCATTAGCTGAAGTGCCCTTTCTTGCTAGGATTGATTGATGACCAAAGGTGATAATTAATTCCTTATACCCATTTTTGTACTTAATCTCTTGATATAAAAAACTATGACGAATGAGTATGTACCCTAAAGATTTAAAGTAGAAATGATTCTTTTTCATACACAAAAGTTTAGATGTATGATTCCTTTAAGATTCCTTATAAGATTACCTGTCAAGATAAGTAATAAAGTGATTGGTCCTTTCTTTGTAACCACAAAATGCAGCCTGTCAGTAAAAGAGTATCTTGCTTGCTTACACACTGTTAATCTATAACAAGTTGCTTGGGTATGAATGTACGTGGGTTCTTGGGATAATCTGTTTTTCACCTGTAATACATAAAATGTTTAATCATGTAATGGATATGGAAAACATGCTGGGTTTTTTTTTTTTTACTTGTATTCATTGTAACCATTCACTTGAAAAAGAGAATGTAACCACATTGTAGTTTTTATATTGCCTGAAAGATTTTGCTGGGGTATATAAGCTATCAGGGAAAGAATAAAGATAGAGTTAAAGTGAGTTAGAAGGAAAACATCCAGAATGAGAGAGTTAGAAGGAACTAGAAGGAAAACATCAAGAGAGACAGAAGGGATGTTTCTGGATAGAGATAAAAGAGAATATAGAATACAGAATCAGAATACAAAAGAGGAATAAAGAAAAGGTCTGAAGGAAACCACCAAGACAGTATATGATGTGAGTGTCTTTTCCCTTTACCCCCTCAGATAAAAAAGTCATCGTAATCGCCAACCCCAAGGATTCCTTTCAGGCCCTGCTCTGCTTGGTTGGGACTGGTCTCCTAGGCAGTGAAATCTCAGTGTGTAGCTCAGAGTTAGAGTACATAGCTAGCATGTGTGAGAGCATAGGTTTTATCCCTAGCATAGCCAAAAGAATAAGTAGAAATTAGGCTATCTTCCACTTCTAGATCTGAGAGACACATCTGTGTAGCTAAGTAAAAAGTGGTATTGTTTTGTTGAAATATTATTTCTTCCTAATATATGTTTATATACTTTATAAATATACACATTTTTTATTGAAGTTGAATAAATACACTTGAAAATTATTAAAGAGAAAAAATTATAAAGTGAAAAATATCTTAATAGTTTTAAATATATTTTATAGAAAGTTTATATTGGATAATATATTGATTTCACTCATTCTGTGTACTAAATCACAGTTTAAATAGGAAGCAGGGGTAGGAAGGGAGGGAGGAGGAAAAAGGGAGAGAATGGGAGATCTTTTGTGTGACACCACAAAGTCACTGTGTGCTTCACTTGCTGCTGTCTGAACTTCTGCCTCTGCTGAGCTCTGTTCTGATGTATCTTGGGATATGGCTGGCTACTGATCTGTCTAGTTATTGCATTGTTTCTCACAAGCCATGTACAGGTTTCCTTTTAACACCTTACACCCTTGTTAGGCACATAAACAATGCAAGTACCGAGTGGTGATATTGGTATGTGACCCAGCACTTCTCAGCTCAGTACTTTCGCCCCCAGAGTTTATTTGTCAGTGTCTAGAGACATTGATATTTGTTACAACTTTAGGTCAGGGTTGCGTGCTTATCCAGTGGATAAGGGCCAAGAATACTGCTAGTTGTCTGTTTAAAATGTTAGTAAGTGCCAATGTTGAGAAGTCATGTGGTCGGGTAGGGGAGGCATCTATAATCAAAAGAGGGACCTAGAACCTGCACGATGTGATAGCCAAGATCTGTAGCTCAGCCTCCAGACTTGAAGGGTGACTTCTTACAGGACATCCTCACACATTTGGCTGTGACTGACGGGTATGAAGATACCTCGATCCAGATTTATCGACCCATCAAAGCATGTAATCACCTATGGATCCTTTCCATCAGGATGTCGCCGCTCACTTAATGTTTAAAGAACTTAGAAATAACGTCTGGGTGATGACTGGGAGATAGCATCTTGGGTGAAGTTGCTCTGTTGTTTTGTGCAGGAAATTGTCATTGACATGAGGAGGAATTTTGAATCAAGCAAGAAATGCTGTGATGGTTTGTCTCTCATGAGTAGCTCCAGCTCACACAATTATTACCACCATTTGTGTACATATCTGTCACTTTCCCCTCATCTGTTATATATTTGGAAGACGAAGGAAAATGGATGACATCACTGCACTACTTGGAAGTATCTTGTAACATTTGTGTTACACACTCTGCTGTCAGGACTTATTAATTGATTACATCTTGACTCTGAAGGAAAGCAAATGGCACATGGGCATCTCAGTTTGGAAGATTATTTCAGGAGTTTCTACACATGAGAATAGCTCTGAAATTGTTAAAACACGGTCTGCTCCTCTCACTTAGAGCTTTTCCTGCACTGCCCAAGTCCTGATTTGAGATGTGCCCTTCCTCCAACACTGAAAGTCTTCTCCCCATCTGCCCTGCGTCAGGAAGTTCACCTCTTCACAAGATGGAATAGTAACCAACAACCAGGACTGTCACAAGACCCTCCCTCATCCTGACTGGTGCAACAATCAGGACTGCCATTCTAAAACCCTTCCTGCTACATTACAGTATTTAAGTTCTTTCCACTAAACTATGGGCATCTAAATAGAATCTGCCAGTAAATCTGATTCTGTGACATGGTGTTTCCAAGCCTGGAGCATGCATGGCAGATGCTGATAAATGATTATATGCTTATCATTCCATTGGCCAGACTTAAATTATATGGAAGGAAAATGAACTTGAGCTACTTTTCTATGTGGAGGTGAAATGACCAGCCTTTTCGAAAAGTCCTATGTTGCCCCAAAGGAATGAATATTTAATAGTGGGGTTTCGGCCAGAGAGACAGTGGGATAGGAAACAGATTCTAGGGTACAGAGGCTTCCTAGGTTTCTGAATTTATTACTCAGAGGTCAAAGTCATGGCTACTCCATGTTGCCCTGAAAAGAACTAAAGCTGAATCTAGTGTGTTGTCTGATACAGAAGCTGTAAAAATGTTCTTGAAAAATAGAGATGTTTTTCTTAGCACATAGCTGAAACTGAATGTGCTGGTACATGCTTGAAACCCTACACTTGGGAAGGTGGGGCTGGAAGATCACAAGTTCAAGGCCAGCCTGACCTAAATAGTCAAACCCTGTCTTCAAAAGCAAACAAACAAAATGTAGCTGATCTACCATATATTGCAATGAGACAGCTTAAAAAACAGTTTTAGTTGACTGTTGACAATACAGCTCAATATAGGACAGTAAATTCCTATTCCATGTCATATAACACCTGGTCCTATCTTATCAATCCCTTGGTGCCAGGTTCCAATTTCATGTTGCAGAACTTTCTGGTCCTTACTTCATTCTCTCTGAAGAAACATGAAATGTAAGTGTGTGGCATATAAAATTACCTTCCACAAGTGGCAGAAAACAGTGCTCCAAAACTGCAAATGAGGTAAACTGTGTTTACCAGCCTGTCCCTCCCCACCTTCTGCCCTGCTCCAGAACCCTCATGCTGTGTTAGTCATCTACGTGTGTCATTCCTCTGCAATTCAGATACACCAGACGAAAAGGGACAGGGGGTCCTTGCAGTGTTTGAAGGACTGGACTTTCCCTCTGGATCACAAGCGTCTTCCTGGCCTCCTCTTATTGTTATGCCAAAGTCAGAAAACCCGGGTGGATGTTTCTCTTGATTCCTGGTTGTTGTTTCCCACCCTGAGGTGGATGTGTCTTGAACAGTCTCAGGCAGAATGTAAGAGGAAAAGCAGGCACCTTTGGAGCTGTTAGCATGCCACTACCGCCCACCCCCAAAACCAGTCTTCTGTGACTCTAGGATACACAATAATAATTCTCCTTTATGTTAAGCCCCATTTTCTATCAAGTTTTATTGTTTGAGGCTAACCTTTTTCTAAACAATCCAGGACCGAGCCTGTTGAAGTAAAGAATGCTCTTCTCTTCACTTCCTCTCATTCTAACCCTGGCATAACCCGCATCGTTCCCCAGACCCAGATACTGAGATAACAGTGAACAGATACTTCCTTGCTCATAGAGGAGCCAATATGAATTACTGTCAGAGCAATTACAGCCTCATATTTTCCCAAGACCAGAAAGGAAAAAAAGTCTTCATATATTAAAGGAGGCAAGTGGCGTGAAGCCCAAAGACAAGCTGTTTTTCTTTTTCCACTCCAGATGATGCTCAAATACCAGCCAGTTTCTTTTCAGCAGTTTGCCGCAACATCTGAAAGTCTGAGTGCCTGCTGCTCTGGTAGCTGCCTGAAGTCTAAGTTGCTGTGAACACTCCATCCTAATCAGGAAGATCTTGATTGGAACTAAATTTGTTCTCTGTGTAGAAATCACTCATGTTCCAAAAGGCACTTTCTCCTATGGTCAAATTAGCTGTGTAAATATTGCAAATAAAAATATATGTAGAGCAAGTGGCTTGCAAAAAGGCATTTCCTTATAAATGATCCATGTTACCCCCCAAATTTGCATATATCTTGCAAATAAGGGGAGCCTGGGAAACATTAGCATACACAAACAATGAGTGCCTATAAACTGGCCTGGAGTTTAGACCAAATTCTAACCAGTGGAGAGTTAGTTTGTCAAAAGAAAATGTGTAGATGCTGCGGGGAGGAGCTTGGTCCTGCCTCAATTTGATATGCCAGGCTTTGTTGGCTTCCATGGGAGGCCTTACCCCTTCTGAGGAGTGGATGGGGGTGGGGGATAGAAAGGAGGTGGGGGGATGGAACTGGAGGAGAAGAGGGAGGGGAAACTGTGGTTAGTATGTAAAACAAATTTTAAAAGTTAATAATAAATAAATAAAAGAAAATGTGAAGAAACATGGGGAGGAAACTTGTAAATATATTTTTAAATGCTAAAAAAAATATGGATTTTGAGAAATAAGGAAGGCAGAACTGGAAAAACATGCAGATGAAGGGTCTCCTTGTCTTTTTCCAAAGTCTGTCTTTAACATGTTTCTGTTCTATTGCAAACAGTTTGCTCATCCTTTCACAGTTTCATCATAGCGATTTAAATCTGTGCTGTTTGTACAGGAAATACATGAAACATGTCTGAGATCGCTTAGTATTATTATTATTATTATTTCAAGCATAAGAAGTTCTTCTCTTGTGGTTTTACCTTCTCTTATGAGGACACAAACTGTATTATGGGAGGTTCAAAGACATGCAGATGCACAATGATAAGACCAGGGCACTCTGCTGCTTTCCTCAGGAAAATCCCAGACATCCTCTACATCATCAGGACCACAGAACATAAATGAAATTCTGGACCTTGTCTCAATACAAAGAACACGTCAGTGGGGAATACAGTTGTTCATTTCCCCCATCTCTGCCCATTGTAACATTCACTTTAGATCTGCTCATTTTATTTTTGTCTAAGAAAATGAAATGAACAAATCTAAGTATTCAACCTGCTTCAAACCAAGGAACACTCTGCTTATCCAATAAAAGTCTCCCAGGCAATGGTGATTGTATTTGGATGGCCAATGAGGATTGGCAGAGTGGCTGTAGGAACGTGGAATTCCAACACAGCCTGTCTGTTGCCTGGTCATGAGGAACAGGCACTTGTGATCACATTTAGGATTACTGACCGCTACTTTCTTCAGTGTGAATTGACATATTTAGTGTGCAAATTTTTCTGATAAAGATAATAAACAGTTACTTTTAATAATTTTCAGGCACAGATTAGGAATAAAAGTTGATTGTGTTTTACCTGGTTTAAAAAGCAAAAGACTAGTTAATCATATACTTTTTAAATGTGTGTATGTGTTGTCCATATATTTCTTTATTGTATGAATACCAAAATTATTACATATTTTCCAAGTAAAATCATTGCTTTCAACATCGTTCTAGGTGACAAGCAGTGAACTTGTAGTTCTGAATTAAACCTACTAGAAATAATAATACAGCTATTTATTGTACATAAAACTCACCCCAAGTAGCTGTTAGACCAATATTGCATTTTTTTTTGGTTTTTTTTTTTTTTTTTTTTTTTTT
>CABHPQ010001974.1:0-2500 GCA_902168405.1 Peromyscus aztecus
TGTGGACTTCACTGAAAATCCAAGAAGAGGAGATGCGTTTAGGTTATGGAGGTGGTCTTGGTGTATCCCGAGACTCTCAGTAAGTGGAAAGGGCGGGTGAAGGAGTCCCATTCACACAGTGTGAATAAGGCTAGACCGGCCTTTGTTGGATTCTGAAGCAGGAAGCAGACTTTTAGTTTGAATATGAAGCGTTCCCCCATTTTCTCGTACTGAATGCTTAGCTCCCAACAGCGCTGCTGTTTTGGGATGTGTGGGAGACTTCAAGAGATGGCTACGGCTGGAGGAAGGTTGGCAGGGTGGGCCTCTGAAGGGTGTGCCTGGCCCCACATCCCTTCCTTGCTTCAGCCTCTTGCTTGCTCCTGCCGCCACGAGGTTCTGCCCAAGCACGTGGGGCCAAGAGACCATGGACCGAACCTTCTAGAACCATGAGCCAAAATCAATCCCTTTTTCCCTCAAGTGATCTGCCTTAGACGTTAGCTCACAGCAAGGATAAACCTAGCAGACAGATGGAGGGGGTAAGTGGATTCTCTAGGAACTGGAAGAGGAGGAAAGAAAGGGGTCTTGCTTACAAATCACTTGTACGGTATGGCCCGCTGTAGACGTCTGCCTTCAGATGGCAAGCAAACTGATGTGTGTTGCTTCGAGTCTGTAAGGCCCCTGAGGAATTTGTTGTGGCAGCATTAGGAAACAACACAAATGGCAAAGTTAAGTGAAACAAGAAGTGGGGGAGGAAGTATCAGGGGTCAGTAAGGCACAAATTGCCAAACATCTCATTTTCTACCGTCACAGCATTATGTTCAGCCACCCACCTCTTCTTGGGGTTTCACTTCTGCTAAACCAAGTACGAAAAAGAAATCATTGGACTCCATGGGAAGATTAGGGTTGGCACCGTCTTCTCAGAACACATGGACTTTGTAACCGGAACCCTAACAAGAGTGAGAACGATGGAGATAGCGACGTTAGTTTAGTTGACTCAGTCCTGGCTTTTCATCGCCACCGGTGGTCCACTCTTTCCATTTCTTATCATTTCCCCAAGAGAAGAAGTTGCTTCCAAAGGCATTGTTTCTAGGGAAAGGCTTCATTCAAACTGAGAACCCAGCCCTAGGGGCTGGGGATATGGCAGTTGGTAAAATGCTTGCCGTGTAAGCATGAAGACGTGAGTTCGGATCCCCAGCACCCATCTAAAACCCAGTCCCAGCCGCACGTGTCTGAAGTCCTAGTGTCGAGGAGGATCCTTCTGCTTCAGCCACCCTGCCTTCCCGCCAGTGTCTGTATCCCCTGAACTGTGTGAGCTAAGATAACCCTTTCCTTTTTAAATTGCTTTCCTGAAAAGTTTTTATTATGGCAAAGAGAAAAGTAACTAATACAAGGCCTCATTCACCTGGCCCTGGAGAGATTAAGTCTTCATACTAATTTCTCTCTTTCATGGGTGTGATTTTTTTTTTTTTGGACAGGATTTTACTACGTAATAGTAAATAAAATAAATAAAAATAAAAATAATAAAAATAATAAAATAAAATAAAAATAGCCCAGATTAGCCTTGAACTCTGGTTCTGACTGGCTTAGTCCCCAAAGAGCTGGAGTTACGAGTTTGAACCACCATGCCATGATTCTTACGCAGTTTTATATTTTTTTTAATATTTTGCTTTTACTCATGTGTATGTGTCTCTGTGAGTCGATGCCACATGTGTATGGATGCCTGAAGAGGCCGATCCCCCAGAGCTGGAGTGTCAGGCCATTATGATCTGTCTAGTGTAGATGCTGGGGTCTGAACAGATATCCTTTGAAAAGCAGCAAGTGTCCATACTGCTAAGCTATCTTTCCAAACCCTTAACTTACTTTTGATTAGGGCATATTAGTTGTACAAAATAATGGGTTCCCTTGCACTATTATGCATAAGCATATAATATGCTTTGATCATATTCTCTTGTGTAGTTAAATTCTTTTCTCTCTCTCTCCCCCTTCTCCTTTTCTGCTCCCCATTTCCTCCCCCTATTTCTGAGTCTCTTTTTCCACATTTCACTTTCAGTTCACTCTCTATCTTGAGGGCAACACTCCTGGCTGAGAGGGCCCATGTGTGTGCTCTTGCCAAGGATTCAAGGCCCTGTGCAGCCACCGGGCTCCCCCACACTGTGTACACACAAAAGTACCACACCCCAGCACTGTGTTCCCAGGCTTAATTCTACTGCCTGCTCAAGGATCGCTTGGTGTTCAGGCTAGCCCACATCTGGCACAGCCAGCTATGTTGGTTGGAGGATTGAACTCTCAAGAGAACAAAGGAGAGCTGGATGGGTGATGGGTGAACCTGAGGTCATGCAACCTAGGGGAAAAAGTTGTAGTGCTGGGGGACTTGTTTCCCAACACAGAATAGGAAGGCCCTTCCGATCTGTGCAACAAGAAAGAAATTGGTTGCAATTTCCCTCAGAGAAAAGGACTACGGAAGGGTGGGAGTATACAGGAAATAATATGTGGAGTTCACTCTAATATCATGACCAAAGAT
>CABHPQ010001974.1:7500-21456 GCA_902168405.1 Peromyscus aztecus
TATAATCTGGCTTTACCTGTGAAATGAACCACAGGATAGGGATCGCTTTTCCCGAGCACTGATGAACGTGTTAGGGTAGCTCTGGGCTATCACACTCCCCTATTTTCCACTTCCTTAGGATTTTCCTTCCAGACATCAGCATGGTTCAGACCCATAAAGAAAAAAACCCCTTTCAATAAACCTATGAGAAAGTCTGAGAGGAACCCATTGATCTTAGAGACTCATGTCTCCAGATCCAAGTCTATTGTTTCCAAAGACACACAACGGAATAACATTTTACATGATTGTGGATCATCTGACTTCATATATAATCATTGGCAAAAGAAAAAGATGGTTTTTTTTCTTTTGTTGTTTGAAGTTTAGTCATTTTCACCCTCCATCACCCTTTCTCAGCCCCTTCCCTCTCCCACTGAAACCCTTCTTCCCACAAGTCTTCCTCCCTCTTCCATGCCTTCCTTGTGTATGGACCACTGGGTTTCATTAGAGTTCCTTGCCTGAATATGGTGGGATGCTGTCCACCAGAGCAAAGACAACTTATCAGTGGCTGCACTACTGAAGAAAGTGATACTCCCTCCCTCAGCAACCATGAACTGCCAATAACCCCCCAGGGACGAGGGGGCCTCATGAGCCCCGACCCAACCCATGATGAAATGTTGACGGACTCCGTCTTGTACAGACAGGTCTTATGCAGGCCATCACAACTGCAGTGAGTCCATGAGTCTAAAGACTACGCCATGTCTAGAAGATTTCTTTTTGCTACATATCTCCCCATCTTCTGGCTCTTTTATTCTTTCTGCCTACTCTTCCATGATGTCCCCTGGACTTTGGAGAGGTGGTACAGCTGTTTGACTTAGGGCTGAGCATTCCGCTATCACTTAGTCTCAGCACTGTGGCCAATCTTGGGTTGCTGCATGAACTGCCATCCACGGCTGTAAGAAGCCTCCCAGAGAAGGTTCAGAGAATATGAGTATAAACATGAGCATGTAGAAGGCACTTGGACAATATTGACCATCTAGCAAAAGGGCCATTCTCATTCAAACCACCACACTCCCCTACCATAGGCTCTTGAGTGAGTTTAGAGAAGTAATGATAGATAATTTTGAGGAGAAAGTGGGGAGCATCTTTTGGGGGTCATTTAATGAAAGACAAAGCAAAAGTTGTTCCACACAACATGTAGAATGCACCCGGCATTTTATAAAGCACTTTCCATTCGACAAGAGTCAGGAGAGAATGATTTTCCTAGTATTCTGGAAAGCAGAGTGTGAAGTGCAAGTGGCATTTTGCTTGTTTTGCCAGAATGTACATAACCTGTACCCCCTGCACTGCAAACCCAGTGAGGAAAAGAGTAGATGGCCAGAAGGAAGAGAAGTCTGATCGGAGATAGCTAAATGTGATGTGATAGTGTTCTATTAGAAGTTCTGAAACACTCAGCAGATGTTCAGTGTACTTCAAACAAACCAAATAGAAAACATCTGGCGACACAGAGCAGTGCTATGGGAAACATCTGTGTTTAAGTCACACGTTGTACTGGCTATTTGTCTGTCTGCTCTCCACTCCACTCTTGCTCTTCTGGTCTTCTCTACGGGGGTCTAGAAGGCTGCAAATTACATTCCCCAAGCTCGCCAGCTGGCTGGCTTCCAATTAGCCTCTACCAATAGGAGGAACTGCTGGGAGCCTGGGAGGGAGGTAGAAGGCAGAAGCCTGTTTCATGTCTTCATCGGGAGAAGTCCTTGGCAGTGGCAGCGGTAGCAGCAAGTGAGTGTAGGTAGATGAGCCTGAGTTTCTGCTCAGAGAACAGAATCCCATTGCTCGGGACACAAGGATGCTCCTGCAGCCCCCGAGGCCCGGTGTTCCCTCGCTCTGGAGCTGGCAGCACTTATGTTGAATCCATGACAGGCCCCATCAGTAAGAATTTAGCTTCGCAGCTGCCTGAGGGTTTCTGCCCCAGCGGTTCGGTGGTGAGTAGTCACAGTAACAGAGAATCACAGATCCCGGATAGCATCACTCTCCTTCCATTGGGCAGTAAGGATGGTTATTTGCAGTACTTATGAATCTCTGTGGTCTCAGTTTTGTCCTTTGGCTTCTTCCAACACATTTTTAGTCATTCTCTTACGCTAATTTTCCTGCAAAGAGAGGCAGAGTTTTCTGTCCCGACCGCCCGGTCCCAAATAAACACACAAAAGCTTATATTAATTACAAAATTAATTAATAACTAACTTCTCGGCTAATAACTCAGGCTTATTACTAGCTACCTCTTACATTTAAATTAACCCATTTCTATTAATCTATGTATTGCCCTGTGGCTGTGGCTTTACTGGTCCTCTGGCATCTTGCTTCTTGGGTGGCTCACATGCATCTCTCCCCTGACTCTGCCCCTCTTTATCCAAGTCCTCAATTTGATTGTACTGCCAAGCCTTCTCCTGCCTTGCCATTGGCCACACAGCTTTATTATCAACCAATGAGAGTAATACAGACTCACAGAGTACAGAAGGATCATCCCACAGCATTTTCCTATGCTAATTTTCCTCTACTGAAACTCCTAGAGTTTCTGTGGTGCTGACTGTGACATTAGCCAGTACACACACACACACACACACACACACACACACACACACACACACACAAATTGGATACAAGAAGTGAAGGGAAATCAAGTGAAAATTTTGAGTGTTTAATCCCTTACTCTATTTTTATTTAGGGGCTTAAAAATGGGGTGAGGATAAGGAACTTTTACCCCAAACATTTGATCACAAAATCCAGTTGTAATCTCCCTCAAGAAAAAGGTTGATAAACCGGGTGGTGGTGGCTCACGCCTTTAATCCCAGCACTCGGGAGGCAGAGGTAGGCCGATCTTTGTGAGTTCAAGGCCAGCCTGGTCTACAGAGCAAGATCCAGGACAGGTGCAAAGCTACACAGAGAAACCCTGTCTTGAAAAACCAAAAAAAAAAAAAAAGAAAGAAAGAAAGAAAGAAAAAGAAAAAGAAAAAGGTTGATTCAGTAGCCAATAGACTTCCTTTTAGAGGAACCGAGCTCCATAATCTTAGTTCATAATGACACCAATAATAAGAAACTTCTACCAAGTATCCTTTTATATATTACATAAAGTATATTGTATATCATTTAATTATCATAACAACCCTAGAATTAAGGTTTTACCTCTTCCATTTCATCTACTAGGAAAATAAAATATTTTCACTAGCACTGTGCATTGTTCAGTGGTATCAAAGAGCAGAATTTCAAGAAAATGAGTTTTGAATGGTCCAGCTGGAGTTCGTAAGTGGTTCATCAACCTGGCAATCCAGGCCACCAGGCCACTGAAGGACGTGCTGTCGGGAGTGGATTTTGTAAGGTAGTTTGAGCAGGAACAAGGAAACAGAATTACACACAGAGAAGTGAGCAGCAGGTTACTTCAGGTCACTTCCCCATCTCGCTCCGGCTAACGCAGAGGGAACTTTCTCCTCATGCCAGCTCAAACGGACCCCTTTTGGATGGGTTGCTGTTAATCTCTGGTCACTTTGGACAACTGGCTCTTCTGAAAGATTGTCCTACTTTTCTGTTGCTGTTGTTTTGTTTTTAAGTTTCAATTTGATTACATGGTGTTGAATACAAATAACTACAGCTTGATTTGCTCTGTTATAGGCTCATTCACGAACACAGTCCAAAATAGGCCTCTCTCACCCTTAAATTTTATTCATCAGTAGCCATATTAAAAAGGGGAAATCTCTTTTTTCATATGTGTACTTTTTGTTTTTTTTTAAGATGCATCTCACTATGTAGCCCTGGCTGGTCTGGAACTCTCTGTGTATGCCAGGCTGTGCCTTTAACTCAAAGAGATTCCCCCTGCCCCTACCTTCCAGAGTACTGATATTGAAGACATGCACCCCTAGGCCTGGCCTTAGCATGCATATTTTTTGACTTAGCCATTCCTTCTATCCTGTGGTTCAATCTGCTTCTTCACTCCCTAAAATTTAAAGTAATTTTAAGTTACTCTAGCCTATAGGATATGCTAGGCTGTACTTGCTACAGGTCAGATGCAAGAGGTCTGATGGGTTCTGTCTTGCTTAACCCCTGTGAGACATTGTCCTGGAATGCCCATGAATGCCCAGCCTATTGGGAAATAAAGGACCATGTGGAAAAGATACAGATGGCTCAGACAGTGGGCAATTACTAACCTCCCAAGACATGAGTGTGGCCCTGGTTAAATGTTTAGCCCAGCTGTGTCTTACAGTAAAGACAATTATGTTAGCTGACAGGGGAAATGTTGGAAAGGAATGAATTAATTAGGTAACCCAACTTACGGAATGATGGTATGACGTTTAGCTCAGCCACTAAAGTGTAGACAGGTGCAGCCAACGAGGTGATAACTTGCTGGGGTTTGTTTTGGTATTGATACCCATTCTGCCTTCGTTTGTTTACAGCTTTTCAAACCCTGTGTTATACCTGCTGCTCTGATGGTCATCTCAAGTCAAAGGCATGCATGCGCATCAAGCTGGTGCAACTGGATGCTCTGTGATTCATGTAGAGGGAGGAGACTGGCTTAAGAATAGAGAAATGCAAATTTTGGGGTGAGTTTGTAAGTTGACTATTTCTTTAACCAAAATGCTTGGGACCAGAAGTGTTTTAGATGCTGGATTATTTAAGATTCTGGAATGTTTTCATGTGTACTTAAGATCACTTGAAGTTAAAGCCAGACTTAGAGTGTAAAATTTATTTATGTATTATATATACCATATGTACATTGCCTGCAAGTACTTTCATAGAATATTTATAATAAATTTGTGCACAAAAAAAGGCCTCATGACTGTCTTAGTTAGGGTTTCTATTGCTGTGAAGAGACACCATGACCATGGCAAGTCTTATAAAGGAAAACTTTTAATTGGGGTGGCTTACAGTTCAGAGGTTCAGTCCACTACCATAGTGGTGGAACGTGGTGGCATGCAAGCAGACGTGGTGCTGGAGAGGTAGCTGAGAGTCCTACATCTTGCGCAGGCAACAGGAAGTGGTCTATCTCACAGCGCATGACTTGAGAAATAGGAGACCTCAAAGCCCACCTCCACAGTGGCACATTTCTTCCAACAAGACCACACCTACTCCAACAAGGCCACACTTCCTAATAGTGACACTCCCTTTGGGGGTCATTATCTTTCAAACCACCACAAAGTCATAAAATTTTCTACTTAGGACATCACGTCAATGAAGCTTCAGGTTTTGCAGCATTCTGATTTTGGTTTTTCAAATTAGATGCTCAGACCTGACTTCTGCTATCAAGACGCCCCAGAATCTCCCTCTCACAAGTTCCTAATAGTGTATCTTATGGCACTCTTTTTGGCCTTGTACGCCCTTGCATTTCTGCAAGTTGACTTTGGCTCAAGGTAGGGCAAGTTAGTTTCTGATGCTGGTGTCCAGATGCCCCTCTACAACAGACACTGAGAGACAACACACAGCCTCAGGCAGCAGCAAGACAACTTGACTAGTTTGTCCCTATCACTTTTCACCCACCCACGTTCCTTCCTGATTCCTTGTAATCTGGGTTCTGCACCCATTTTATGATCTTGAAGATGCCTTGCCTTTCTTAATAGATACTCAGAAGAGCTAGAATCAAGGCATTAGCTCCAATGTGGTATCAGGAGTGGATGGATCTCTTATCCAGTCATGAGACTCACAATCACCAGAGAGGGGTGTGTGTTTGTGTGTGTGTGTGTGTGTGTGATGCATGTATGTTGTATGCATGTGAGTTTACTCACATGGAGACCAGAGGAAAATGTCAATGTCTTCCTCTATCTCTCTTGGTCTTGTTGCGAGACAGGGTCTCTCACGGAGTAAGTAGTTTCCTGTTTCAGCTAGATTGGCTGAACATTGAGTTCCCAGTATCCACCTCTCTCTGCCTCTGGTGCCGGGATTACAAGCATCACAGCTTGTAATCTGGCTTTCTCGTCTTCATATGAGTAGCTGGAGATAAACTCAAGTCCTTCCTCATGCTTGTACAAGCACTCTTGTCTGATGAGTCATTTCCCCAGCTTGAGATGGAAATGTCAAACTACAGAAATACTACACTGAGCACCAAATAGTGATGCTGAAGGTTAGTTAGTGTAAGTGGCCTATCATATAGTGTAAATAAGTGAACTTACTTCAGGGATATAATTTAACCAGTCTTGTCGAAGTCCTCACAGTCAGGACAATAAATACATCTACATTCCTTGCTTTCTGGAATGTACTTTATATTGGTAAAATGTGATGTGCTGTTTGAGCTCACTGAGAAGCTCCTTCTGGAAGTGGGGTTCCCTGACTCCCCATTTCAGACCCAAGCAGGTACATCTAACGTGTCTTCCAAGGTCTGGGGATGAGCTGCCCTCCCTAACTCTGTGACTGGGAGGGGAGAAAACAGTAAAACAGCCCCAGAGTAAAATCACTGTGCCTTAATTTTTTCCCATCAAACCTTAAGCTCAATATACTCTGATGACAAGGATGAATTTGGCCACTGATTCTCTCTATCTGCACCTCTTCCCAGTGTGCATTAATTAAATCTCCCTGCTATGTTTTTCATGACTCCTTTTCACTTTGGTTGGTATACTGGGATGGGTGGTCAAGCCTAGTCTATTGGAATTTCTGAAGCTGGAGTTTGTTTGTTTGTTTGTTTGTTTGTTTCTCCTAAAACTATGGTTAGAGTCAATCTATGTAGCCAAGACTTGCCTTGAACTCACAAGTTCCTGCCTCAGTTACCCAAGTGCTGGGACTTGTAGGTGTGTATCACTGTGCTCAATGCTTTTCCCCAAATCTCTAAGACACTTAGGGGTCAGCATCACTTCAGGAAATCTCTTCAAAGGCTCAGGACCCCTGGAGGTCTGGTGCCACCCGTTCCAATTAAATATCAATTGAGATTCAGTGGCTAACGGAACACTTTTAAAGATAGCAAGATCTAATCCATCACGGAAAGACCCTCCTCACATTGAGGAGTTGTCTCCTCAAGGGGGCGACACTGAGCACAGTGACATGATGACATTTATCTCTCACAGACCATAGTGACTTTTCATAAGTTTCCCAGTTCCTTATCCAAGGGCGCCGCCACAGCACCACCATGCCTATCCTTAACCCTGATGGGCTCACGCTGGCTCCTTGAGTCTGACAGGCTCCGAGAATACTGACTGAGGCTATTGTTTTGTCCTTGGCCACCCTTGGCTGCTGATAGGACTCCAGGTCAGGTGAACGGCTCCTCTCTCCAGCAATACTTACCTGCAGGAGAGGAATATGCATAGTGTACTCCTAGTGGGGAGGGCATTTCTCACCCCAGGGACAGGCTTCATCTTTTTCATCTGTGCTGCTTTATTACTCTATACCTACCCTGCTGCTCTTTGTCCACAGGGCTTCTGGGAATGACCAGAATGAAGGGTACACTCAGTTCCAGCGATCCACTTAAGCTTAGGCATTCTTCACATTTAGAAAGGGACCAACACTTCTTCAATTTAGTGCAGTTCAGGTTGTCATGTTTGGTCCTCACTTGCCAGGCAATCTTGGCACCATCAGAGGAGCAGCCACGATGATGTGTAACCAAGGAGATATCCTTCCTCTGTAGCTGGAGCTGCACTGGGGGTCACCTGTACATTTTTCTTCTTACCTGCGTTTGTCCCTTTAGTGAACAAGTTTAAGACCTTCCGAAGGTTTACAAGTATAGAATTTGGCTTTCCTTCAGTGTCTTCCCTAAGAACTCTGGCTCACCACACATCTTGCCGCATTTCCTGCCGAGTGGCCTAACGGTCCCTTTGCTGGCTCTCTCCTTTCCATTCACCTCACAATTCCTTCAACCCTTCACAAACACAAACCATTCACCAGCCTCAATCACTCAGACGAGCCAACGCCTTCCCTGTCTTGCAAACATTGTGTCCACCGTGGAGTCCAGCAAAGCCACTAAAGGCCTCTATACATCCCAAGGCTCTGCTGACTTAGCTCCTTTCTTACGTCTTTAGTAGGTACCATCTTATCTATCCCGATGAACTGAGCACCAACTTCCATCCGTCTCTGACCCAGATACCTCAGTCACACCAGCCTTTCCTTTATTGTTTTGAGCTCCTGATGTCCACAGAGACCTCAGCTGGCAACCGCAAAGTATCCCTAATGGATCATATGAACCAGGCCAGCAGGAATCGATTTCCCTCATGCCGTCTCAGATTATGAAGTATTTATCTCAGGGTAGTAATATTAGTCAGTTTCTATGTCTATGATACTGGAATTGATTCCATTCACCGCCATGTCTGCCAGTCTAATAAACCAGGTGGAAGAGGGTCTTTCACTGAGTGTTCCCAATGCTCAAGCAGTTCAGGGGCAGAATACACCTTGGCTATGTAGTTCCCAGCTCTAAGGCCCCTACCTACATGCTGTGTTTTGGAATCTCCCTTCCTCTGTATCGAAGATTGGAGCTGAGGACATCTTCTCTCACTTCTATCTCATTTTCTATTTCCTCACTGTCCAATTCTTCCATAGATTCTTTGGTGTGTGATCGCAGACAGGGCTCCAGCATACCCTTATTTGTACTCGATTTCCTTTGGGGCTTCTCGCTATAAGAAATGGTTGACCAGCACCTCCATCTCACCCTCTCTTATCTAATTTACCCATAAAGTCAGAGGCTACCATGGAGGACACTACCTGCACATTCCTTCCTTCCTTATATACTCCATAGACAGACAGCTGCATTTACCTGTCTCTGACACCCACAGCTGGTGCTGTGCTCCTTGACATCATGGTTTCTGGTGACAGTAGCATAGCATTTGTTCCATACATGCGACTCTCAGAAACTACAATTGTATCTTCTAGTTTTGTGACCATTTTAGGCCATCCCTGTACTCATGGGGCAGACCCCATTCATCAAGCAGGTCCATCAGTCCATATCACATAGAAAAAGATGGCCACCTTGCCTCTCCGCACTCCATGCCCAGTCCATCTTCAGATGGCCCAGCCTCAGTTGCACGTCCTAGTAACTTACAGTAGGGGCCATGCATCTGCTCCTCTCAAGCTCTTCGGTTGGGCTGCGCCGTACATTTAGGATACAATCTGTTGCCTTATACTTCCCGGAGAAACGTGAATCAGTGTCTGTTCACTCCAGGCAGGGCACCAATGACAAAGCGTAGAAATGACCTCACCGAAGACTAGTTCAGTGAGCCGATAAGAATTACTTGGGCTTGTCTATATGAGGTCTAGGAGTGAAGGGCTGCCTTCGGGACCATGGATGACATAAAAAACAGCTGTATCATCCAATGGGCTCTTCCCAGCATAGATGACACCATAGTGAAAGCTTCATTCCTGGAGTCCTACCTTCAGTTCAGCTTTCACTGTCTTTTCACCTTCTGTATACTTTAATACGGTCCCTCCCACTGCTGTGAGGTTGGGTGGCAGGAGGGAGTAACGCCCGCAATCTCAGATGAAGGTCCTGCGGCACTTCCCCATCTCATGTACGAGTGGGTATTAACAACCCTATTATGATTACTGTAAACATAGCCATCACTGTGTTGGTCTGTTTCTTTCAGGGATGTGACCATGGAACCAAGCATTCTGAAGGTCGCTATGGCAACCTCTGTTCCATGATGATGATCATGGGCCTATCTAGACAGGAGGAAACAGCTACGGTACCTCAACAGAGCACTATTGGGAGGTGATGAAAGGAAGGGGGTGGGTCCTACTTGGAGGAAGTGGGTTGCTGGGGGATGTCTTTCTGTATGCTGTGAATATATGTTGTTCCCATTGGTTAATAAATAAGCTGCTTTGGCCTATGGCAAGGCAGCTTAGAGGCAGGTGGGAAATCCAAGGAGAGAGACAGGAAGGAGAAAGGCGGAGTCTAGGAAGACACCAGCACCGCCAGGAGAAGCAAGATGTGAAAGTACTGGTGAGCCACAGCCATGTGGCAACATATAGATAAATAGAAATGGGTTAAGTTATAAGAGCTAGCTAGCAAGAAGCCTGCCATAGGCCATCCAGTTTGTAAATAATATTAAGTCTCTGAGTGATTATTTTATAAGCGACCAGGGGACCACAGAGCCAGGCTGGACCGGAGAAAACTTCTGGCTACAGTGGGTCACTAATGACATGTTCTTGATGACAATATCCTGCCTTGGCCACTTCCTGCATTCCATCTTTCTGCTTCTGTCCACCAGGAGATGAACATGTGTCCCTGCCACATGTTCCGGCCCTGTGATGCTCTGCCCAAGCTCACAAGACCAAGAAACCATGGGCCGAACTTTCTGAAACCAGGAGCAAAATTCAAGCTTCCCTCCCTTACATTGTCCTGTTCAGTATTTTGGTCACAGCTACATAAGAGTCCCATAATATACACTCGTATACATTTATATGATTCAGTATGATTCAATGTGACAAAAGGAATGTATTCAGTAATAGATTCAAACATATTTAACCTCTCTGCATTATATGCAAATAAGAAACTAAAATACATAGTTAAATTTATGCTTAGTTTTAAAAGCACAGCATAGATGTATGCTTAATGTGTTAGTAGTTTATCCTTAAATATTAATAAACATCTTTTTAAAGATTTATTTATTTTATTTAAATATTTAGCTGCACGAATATATGTGCATGATATGCATGCCGGATGCTTCCAGAGCCCAGAGAGCACCCACACTGAGTGGCTCACAACCACCTGTAACTCCAGCTCCTGGGGATCTGACACTCTCTTCTGGCTTCCACAGACAAGCACACACATGTCACACACACACACACACACACACACACACACACACACACACACACACAAAGAAATAAAAATGAATCTTAAATTTTTCCTCGGCATTGGGGTATGATCTTTATGTGTAGAATCAGTCTAATACCCAGGAGTCGATAATATTAAACACACACACACACACACACACACACACACACACACACCACACACACACACACTCCTTAGGAATGAGAGCACAATTCAGAATAAGGCAGTTTTGAAACTGAAAAGACTTTTCTGGCCTCTGATGTCTGATTCTAGAGGAAGTTGTAGGTGTTCCCTGTGCCTTTGCCCCTAGTAAACACCAACAGCGTTGTTACTTATCAGATACATTCTAGAAGCATTGGTGAAAACGAGATGTCCCAAATATGTGGATTCATTGCCCTTTTAAGACATGGGTTTCTCATCTAGGAACCTTGAATGGTAATTCCAGAGGCTGTGCTTGGCTTAGGATTTAAGACAGGGCCTGTTGTTGGGAGATTTTTGCACTCGACTGTGACTAATGGTTAGCTAACTATTGCTGACGGAATATCTGTCTTAACTGAATCTTTTGGGCAAGGCATTTGTCAAAGTGCCAATAAAACGAAGAGCCAGTCCTGCGTGGGGTTTACAGAACTGGTTAGACAACCTTTTTTGTGTGTGTGCCCAGTAGCTTCTAAATGTTTGTCCGAAGGCCAGGTTCAGTCTGAGAATTGCCTTTGCTGTATCACACCACCCGGTCTTACAGTCAAGGAGAGGAGACCTATGGCCTTCAAATTCTATTGCAGGTGTGCAGGGTGTGTGTGAGTGTTTGGATCTCTTAGTTTAGGGGGTGCTGTAGCTTTAATGGGAATGTCCCCCACCAGCTATACTTTAGCAGCTGGTGGTGTTGGTGGCGCTGGTGGAACCTTCCGGAGGTGGGGCCGAGCTGACAGAAGTGTATTTTGAGGCATGGGCCTTTGGAGGTTATAGTTCGGCCTCTGGCATTGGGCCTACTCTTTCTGCTTGCTGGTCTGTGGTGCTTTGAGACGCTTCCATGGCGTGACCCCCTTGGCTTTCTCACCACACTGGGCTGAAAGCTCTCTGAAACTGTGGAGCCAACATAACACTTTGACTTGTTATTCTGCTACAGTGATGCAGAAGTCATTCATCCTGAGAGGGTTTCAGGGGCCTCAAGATTTCAATGACCCGCAAATCATCCGCCAAGAGTACTTGCTGAAGCAGAACTATTCAACTCTGTGTTTATTTAGCCTCCTGCATTTTCTCATGTTAATAAAATGCTACTTCCATTCTTTTATTAGAAGGTAATTGAGGTAATTTAATTAGAAGATAATTAACTCTCTACCAACTGAAGTAGAGAGTTAGAAGAAGTACCCCATCAAACTAAGCAGTGTCTTTAAAATCTGCTTGTGTTTCTGAGTTAATGTATGTGTGTTGGAGTACATCTTACTCCATCTGAATGGCACTTAAAACAGGACTGAATGAACCAAGGAGAGAGAGGTTTCAGAGGAAGAGCAAACCCAGAATGCCAGGGTAAGTGTGCTTAGGGTTTAGGGCGGCATTAGAAAACAAAATGGAAAAGAGGAAAATGTAAAGTTTGCTTTTTGATTAGATCTCAGGAAAGTGGGCAGGCTTAATGGAGCTACACAGAACAAGATCTGTACGCAACTATGTAAGAGCAAGGACTTCTGGGAAGTGTAAGTACATGATCTCATTAAGGAATAATTAGTACTCCCACCACCCTAGCATGTCCTCAGGTGAACCATTTTTCCTGAAGGGTGGTCTCTTGGCCAGGCGATTGATAGGTCCAAGTAGATTAATTCTTACAGAAAGAGACAATAGTCTGTAATATTTTAATCTTCAGCTCAAAATACCTTGTCTCACTCAGGGCTAGAGGTAGATTCCATTCTTTTGATCAGGGGGAAATAGCTTTCCCTCAGTGGATGCCAAAAAGCCCCCAAACATCCCTCTTTTCATATGGCAATTTAAATACCAAGAAGGGCGAGTGGTGATGTTTCCCTTTCTAGTATCACCAGGGAAACAGGAAGTGGGGTCTGAGGCTGAGCGTGAGAGAGAGAGGTCCACTCTCAATGGTCTCCAAGCCTGTTGACTCTTGTGACAATATCTAGTGACATTCTTAACATCAGGATTGCTGGAAGCTAGTGCTCCACGAAGACTAGATTTTTAAAGTTTTCAGTGGTCACAGTGATGTTAGGCGACACACAGAGGTGAGGAATGAATGGTTTCAAAGGGACGAAGATTAACATCAGAGACTTTGGGTCTGCGACATTTTAACTTCCCTGTGGTCATTCCTTCTTGTGGAATTGTCAATATAATGTGGCTTTTTCATGTTAACTTTAATTTATAATTCTTTCATCCAAATGTGTGATTTTTATTGTTGTTAGGTTTGATGTAACTAAAAGATTCCCAAATCAGAGGCTATAGGAGAGAAACGCTGTATATCGTTACTACAGGGGAGGAACTATTTCCTTATCCATCCCAGGCACACGGCTGAGGCCGCGGCAGGATAGAAAAACTAAGGTGATATGGGAAGAAATTGAAGATTTTATTCTAGAATCTGCTTTGGAACCATGCCTTTAACACAACTGATAAAGTTAAGGCTGCCTTCAGAGATAGTACCAGTTTTCCTAAAAACAGTTTTATATAATTAAATTAATTCAAAAATTTTTACTGCTACCAAAGATTGAACCCAGGACCTACATACTGATCTAGGCTAAATCACTGAATTACATCCTCCGGGAGCTCTAAGGACATTTTAATATGGATGTTATAAGCAACAAGTAGGCTATGCTTTCTTTGGGTCAGAATGTTTATAACCTTGTTTAACCATATTAACATGCATCTCTCATCCCTAAATATAAATGATACAAACCATCAAATCACGTTACAAAAGAAAACTCTTTAAAAAATCGCCTTGTTGTCCATGACGTTTTTTGAGCAATGTACCTTAGAAAGCCACAGCATCTGGAGAAGCTGGAGAAGCTTGAGAAGCTGGAGAAGCTGGAGAGATGCTTCACTGGTTCAGGGCACTGGGTGCTCTTATAGAGGACCTGGATTCAATTCCCAGCATCCACGTGATGGCTAAGAGCTGTTTCCAAAGGATCCAATGCCTTCTTCTGGCCTTTGCAGGGACTGCGCACATGCGCATGGTACACCAACATGCATACAAGCAAAATACTCAGATACATAAAATAAATAAATAAATAAATAAATAAATAAATAAATAAATAAATAAA
>CABHPQ010001974.1:21985-65308 GCA_902168405.1 Peromyscus aztecus
TCTCTCTCTCTCTCTCTCTCTCTCTCTCTCTCTCTCTCTCTCTCTCTCTCCAAGTTTAGCTTAGAGAGCATGGGACTCTAAGAGGTAAACGTCTTAGGCTGCCGGTGACAGTGTTGGGCTGTATGTCCTCACAGATGCTAGCGAACAAAAAGCAGATTGACAAGAAGAAAGCAAACAAATACAATGTTTACACCACACGAAGTCATCGAAAGGAAATGAGACCCCTAGCACTGTTAGACATAAGTTAGTTGGTGTAGGTTTGGTGGAGGGGACTGTTCGGAAAAGATTTGATGGACAAAAAGCATATATTCTGATGGTGATAAACTGGGGAGCTCAGCTAGGACTGTGGGTATCAACTGTTTCCATGATTCCTCATCTTCACGGATAAAAATATTTCTTCATCTGGATATAGGTATGATATTTCTTATGCGAAGACCCTATGACATTCTTTGAAGAAAAGTTTTAAGTTACTTCCTGGGCTTCGTGACACACTTCAGGGCCGAAAGAGAAAGGAAAGTTCAGAGAGACCTTCTGGAACATGCTATCTCAAATACCTTCACTGTGAAATATTCGCTAGGCCCAGGGGGTCTCTCTTGGGACAAATGTCCTCAACCTTCATAATTATTTACTAGTCCTAAGCTTGTCCCTGGAACATGCTCAGTAAGTGTTACTTCTCCCAACCATTTTTATTTTGTTTTGAGACAAGGTCTTTCTATGTAGCCCTGGCTGTCCTGGGACTTGCCCTATAGACCAGGCTGGCCTCACACTCACAGAGCTCTTCTTGCCTCTGCCTCCCAAATGCTGGGATTTAAGGCATATGCCACCATTTCCAGCTACTTCTCTCAATCTTACCTTAAAATAAAAAATATAGGTGTACTATATATTTATCTCTTATTCAACTTTCGTATTTGGTTCCTCAAGCAGGCTGTAAAATTCTTGAGAGACATTGTTACTGGAGTTATTAAGAGACTGAGCCCAGGCTCTGACATTCTAATAAACCAGATTTGGTCACCCATCCTTAGTAACCCAATTAAACAAAAAAGCAATAACAGAAAGAAAAGAAAATGATTCCCTCAATGTGGCCCCTGAGAAGAGAAACAAGAGACAGAAGGGGAGGCGCATACCCCTCACACACACACACACACACACACACACACACACACACACACACACTGTACCCAGGCGATCTTCTCTGTCCTACCGGGAGGGTCAGGCTGAAACAGAAGGCTTAAAGTTTAAACACTTAAGCAGTCTCAGTTAAGATGCGCTCCAGCCATCACTGACCAACCACTGTCCTCGTCTCTCATCGCTCTTGCAAGGTGGGTGGACCAGTTAGGATAGCTTCGTTCCTCCCAAATAACAAATATAGAGAATCAGTGCTGAAGACGTTTTTTTGTTTGGTCAAGCAATTTTTGCTGCTCCCTAAAAGTACTTTAGAAAAAAAAATGAAAAGAATTCTAATATTACATATTTTTTTTTTTTTTTTTTTTACCTCTGGAGACAATGAGCAGATTGCCCTTCTGACCCAGTTCAGAAGGCCTCCCTGGGTACTGAAGATAGGAAAAGTGGGTTGAAGTGAGGAGTTCAGAAAGGGCTAGAAAAAAACTCCCATGGCAACGGGTTTGTTCTCTTCTCTGTGATCTGAGACGCAGTGTTCCAGCTGACCGCACCTCAGGCTACAGCGTTGCTTCTATTCATAAAACCTGTGCAGGGAAAGAGGCAGGCGCTATCCAGGCTCCCATTCTTTCCGTGATCGTTAGAGTAAACTGGGGGCTCAAGTCTGGAAAACTCCTGTGGCTCTACATGCATGCACATGACTAAGTCCTTGGGTTCTGGTTGGGACAGCAAACAACACGTCATTTTTTATCTGAGGGCCATGCTGAAGGCCAATGTCAGCAAGGCCTTGCATAAGCAGTGTCCATTCGTCTTTGCCTTGATTAAATTAATTCCAGTTGATGGAAGTGTGTTTTTCTTTTTCTTTATATATATATATTTTTATTTAACTTCCTTTCCTTGCAAAACATGGGCTTGGGAAAATATAGGGGCTTAAATACTCCAAAAACACCAAGACCTCAAAATGAAGAAGGCCTCAATCTATCTGAAGCACTTCCCTTATTTGCAGACTATGAACTATTACAGAATCCATCCCCTTTCTGCATTCACCTGTCACCCCATTAAGACACAGCTTTCTGTCCACTCGACTGTGTTTGCTTTGACTCCACTAAGCCTGGGTTTGGTCAACAATTTTTAATTCTATGGCTGTCGGTCTTTGATTTATCCCATTACTTCGCGCCTCCAACACCTGCTGGGTTGCTCTTGTGTGCCAATAACAGAATGTTATAGATGAACACACTGAAGCCCAAAGGATAAATACCTTCTCCTACGCCAATAGCTGCTCACAGTGGTTCCCAACCTGTGGGTCGTGACCCCTTGAAGGGGCGTCGAAGGACCTTTTCACAGGGGTCATTTAAGACCATTGGAAAACAGATATTTACATTATGCTTCATGACAGTAACAGAATTACCGTTATAAAGTTGTAGTGAGCCGGGCATTGGTGGCGCACGCCTTTAATCCCAGCACTCGGGAGGCAGAGCCAGGCGGATCTCTGTGAGTTCGAGGCCAGCCTGGGCTACCAAGTGAGCTCCAGGAGAGGCGCAAAGCTACACAGAGAAACCCTGTCTCGAAAAACCAAAAGAATAAAAATAAATAAATAAAGTAGTAGTGAAAATAAATTTACGGTTTGTGAGGGCACCACCACACGAGGAACTGTTTTAAAGAGTCGGAGCATCAGGAAGGTTGAGAACCACTGATAAGGAGTAGAACTGGACTTCGTTAGCACCTTCCAGTCCCATCCTTCTTATGCAAATCAACCACTCTCAGCCCCTAGCAACAACGGAAAAGCAATTATGATTTCATTTCACTCTTCAAGGGACTTTTCTAGTTATTCTACGTGACTGGCTTCCACTGTCGCCTTTCCAAGTATGCTTATCTTCACCCTTTTAAAGTTAGTACACCGTAAACTGAAGTTCTCTGAGGACGCCACAGCTATCATCAAGAGCTTTCAGACTGTTCAGCCCGCCGGAGCATTGTGAACTCTCAGTCCTTGTTAATTACCATTTGCTGTTCAATTCTGTACCTGACCTGATATCTTCATGACTAAACTCTTCAAATGTGTCCCTAATCCGGACTGATCTACCAAGCCTCTACCAACCGTAAAGCTAAGAACACAGCAAGGTCACACTGGCTTCCTATAGAGTCCTCCCCTGCCTTGGGCTAGCCTGCCCTCCTGATGACCCCACTAGCGTATTTTGTAAATTTAGGAAATTTGCGTGTCTTGTACTTTTTCTGTGACTATAACGTTCACATAACCTCTTCCAAAATGACTTGAACCTGAACTTCTGGCCCATGGTCATCCGTAATTTAGTTTGGAGGGCTTTTTTTTCCCTGGATTTTAAGAAAACTGTGCTGAATCTAGTCATCTTGATTGGCAGTGACCTTGGACTTGAGGGATACTGGTCCACACTTTCCAGGCAGTCAACGCTTCTGCTTCAGAGGTCTGACAACTTTGCCTTTGGGGGTTGGTGTTTTCTTCTTGCAGCTTTTATTACTTGTGTTTTATTTTTCTCCAGTCTTAAAAGGTTAACTGTAGTGTGACTTAGTGAAGTCCTTTTCTGGACATGTCTATTCTGGGTAATGTTGCTGGTCCTCTGACAGCCACATCTTTCCCTATGTTTGGGGAATTACCTAATATAATTTTTGTTTCTGAGATAGGGTTTCCCTGTGTAGTTTTGGTGCTTGCCCTGGATCTTGCTCTGTAGACCAGGCTGGCCTCAAACTCATAGAGATCCGCCTGCCTCTGCCTCCCGAGTGCTGGGATTAAAGGCGTGCGCCACCACTGCCCGGCGACCTAATATAATTTTGTTAAATGGGTATTTTATTGATTTAGTTGAGTTTGTGCCTTAGGTATGGTCCCTTGATCTTCCCCCAGAATACTTGAAAGCTGTGGCAGTCCTTACGTCTTTTCATTGTTCATTGATGTCTCAGTGTGACAGTTCCTTGATTTTGTCTTCAAACCCTGATATTCTTTCTTCTGCTTGATCTAGTCACCAGTGATGTTTTCTCTTTCATTTGATTCATTGAATTTTTCGTTTCCAACATTTTTGATCAAAACATCAGTTTCTTTAATTTTATTTATTCACTTGTGTGTGGTTATGTAGGTATTTGTGTGTGCATTCATATACATGTGTGTACATACGCATCTGTGTGTGCATCTGTGTGTGTGTAAATGGGTGTGTGTGTGTGTGTCTAGAGATTAACATAATATATCTTACTTGATTGCTCTCTACCATATTTTTTGAGACCAACTTCCTCAGTGAACCAGGAACTCAATGATTTGCCAGGCTGGCTGGCCAGTGAGTTCCAGAACCTGCTACCCAGAGCTGGGGTTAAAGGTGTATGACACTATCATCAGGTACCTCCATGTATTTCATCATCCCAGAGAAGACTCTGTCCATTAATCACTGGCTCCCCTCGCCTACTCCCACCCCCAGCCTCTGGTTACCTCCCTACTACTTTCCATCTCTATTAGTTTTTAATTTCCAGGTACCTTTAAGTAGAAACAGAAAATATTTGGCCTTTTGCATGCCTGAGTTCTCTCACTCAGCAGGGTTCGACTATCACTATTTGATTCCTTTTTAGGGATTAACAGTGTTTCCGTTGTACGGAAATACCATATTCTGGTTTTGCATTCATTTCTTGACCTTAGTTTGAGAAAAATTCCTCCTGAAATTAAAAAAAAAACCCAAAACAACAATAACAACAACAACAACAACAACAGCAAATACCTCTTGCAAGTGATTAGCTAGCTTTCGCTTGTGCTGAACCAGGTGTGATTGGTAGGTATCAGCACGGGGCAGTTAACTTAAGAGTGCAGACAGCATTCTTGTGACTAGCCAAAAGCCCAACACACCATTCTCTACCCTGAATTTACAGAATAAGTTAATTTCCCTGGGGACCAGGGTTTGAATTGTTCCCTCGACACTGGAGAAAGCACGTCTCTCTGTCCTAAATTTTGTGTGGTGAGAAAATTTTAACTGGTGAAATGTTTGCAGCTGATTGCTTTTGAGGAACACTGGACTATTTTATTTTCTATCAAAAATCTTGACAAAATGTATTGTTTGAAAATTGGGTGGGAGGATTTGAATCTTTAACACAGTTGAGTGTTAACAAAGTTAAAAGAAAAGATATTTTCTTTCCCAGTTCCAGAATACATGTTACAGATTTCTGGAAGCTCAATATTTTTCCTCATATAATCTTATTCCTTTCCTGTTTCTTCTCTCAATCCATTTCATCATTTATGCATTCATCAGTTTTAGTAATGTCAAATAATTAACAGTTACTGCTAGTAAATGAATAACTATATTTCAAATAATTGTCTAAAAACAAAATTAATATTATTAATATAATTCATTCCTTCATCCTAGGTAGCTAATACTCAATAATAAAATAAGACGGACTCATTTTAGTCATATCCACAATTCTCTAAAAGGCCTGCCATTAATGCTTAGTGACTCATCATTATTTACAATTCTCTAAAAGGCCTCCCATTAGCTCTTAGTGACTCATCATATTCACAGTTCTCTAAAAGGTTCCCATCAGCTCCTGGTGACTCATGTACTGGCCTGATCCCTGAGGCATCCTGAAAAGCCAGCCACTGAGTCCTGGGAACACTAGATCCACAAGTGTGCTACAGAGGGAGAGATTGGATGTAGTGGGAGAATGTGTGTACTTAGTTTGCACGTACAAAATTAGTATTAAATTATCTCACAGAAGTTTCTTGCATCCTGGGTGCTAGTGAACAGCTAGCTTCGTGTGAGGATTTGTAACACACTGTTCTCCCCACTGTTAGGCACAAGCTCCCCCGCCCACCCCGCACCCCCATGGATTAGGTAGCTTGAACAAACAAGAGAAGAGCTGTAGAGAATTTGGGTTGTACAGAAGGAACCTGAACCCAAATCCTCCTCATAGATCTTGCCTCTTTCCTTGTCCTCAGAGCAACTGAAGCTGGAAGAATGGATTCAGGGAGAAGCATAGGAACCTTTGCAAAGTTTAGCTGAGTTCCCTGACTAAAGTTCTTTGGGTAGTTAAGAACCTGCATCTGATTTAGACCTCCATTCACAGGAAAGCTCATTGGTTGGGGGGTGGAAATTGTACTACTAGTTGAACACAGCAGGTCTGGCATTAGACCCATGCACTCCTGGGACAAACAGCAAAGCAGTGTGACTAGAGGTGATTATCTTGCAGACTGAATGAAGGTAGTGATCTCCAGGGTCAGACCTAGTGTTCTTTGTTATGGACTGACGTTCCTGGTGTGAATTACACTAAGCATTGGGTCTTAGGTAGGAGAACAGAATTGAAAAGGGCCTCAGACAGGCTGGAAAAGGGATCCTGAAATTCCATCTGAAATTTCCTGCATCCGAAGAAGGAAGAGTATTGAACCGACTTGGAAGACTTCTACATAGTAGGACTTAAGTAAGACTCCAAGGGGCTTGGAGACAGTAGAAGAATCATACCCTTAAGATTGCAAAGCTATAGTTTCTAAGTCAAGGTCAAATAAAACTATAAAGATAAATGTCCATGCTAAAAAATTAAAGGGGATAATGGTTAAGAATGGGGTTCTAGTATGGGACACAGTATGTAAAGGAGTGGCCTTTGCTCTGTAGGAAGAACAAAGGAAAGGTTGCTGTCTAATTGGGAGGGGAGAAAATCTCCTTGATGTTTGTGAAAGAAAGCTCGCAGGCACCTGTGGTGTTAGTGGAGGCACTCTTGAACTCTGGCAGGTGAGCAGGGAGCTAGGTTAAACCACAGAGTCAAAACAGGCTGTTTAGTTGTCCAGGCAAGTGCTCGTGTATGAGCAGTTATCCTTAGAGCTGCTCACCTCTCCTGGGGTGACAGTGCATGTTACTGGGGGAGTCTGTGCATGAGGACCCTCCTTTCATGGTTTCCATTTGTTACAGTTTGACAGAGGTGAGTCCATTTTGAACCCGGCCACTGTCACATCTAAGAGAGAAGACTCAGGATTCTGTGTGCATTTTGCTTTCTATGAATTTAGGGACCGTTTAACTCAGAGGTATGTCTACTGTGGAGTGTGAGAAGGTGGACTGATGAGGTAGATGGGAGGGAAGGTTAACAGAGAGTTGTTTGGCCTAGAATGTTAACTGAGAGAGGACTGTCCTTTTCAGTAAGCCAAGCATGGAAAGAAAGACCTCAGAGCTCAGGGCCTGAGATGGAAGCCACCTTCCTTCCCAGCATTGGAGGAACTATGGGCTCCGCCAGCTAGTCCTCATCTTTCTTTTAATTCCCCAAAGACAATGTGTGAGAAGTTCTAGTCTTAGGGAATTTCCCCACAACTTCTAACTTTCTAGGACAACTTCTAGAAAATTGACTCCTTGAAAATTGCAAGCTGCCTGCCAGGCATAATCCCAGCACTCAAGAGGTAGAGGTAGGTGGATCTCTGAGTTCGAGACCAGCTTGGTCTACAGAACTAGTTCCAGGACAGCCAGGGTTACAGAGAGAAACCTTGTCTTGAAAAACAAACAAACAAACAAACAAACAAACACAACAAATTGCAAGCTGCCACTTCCTGAAATTTTTTATTTAATTTCCTTTTGGGTTTGTCTCCCAGCTCCGTGCCTTACCGCCTGCCGAACCTTAAGAACCCCTGACAACCTGTGGAAACTTTCTGAGTCTGTGTCTGTATAATGGGATCATAGGGCCCACGCCTTCAACTCAGGCCCAGTTAGGTTTCTTGATAACATTAGTGGGTTATTTTGTATACTAACCCACCAGACAAGTAAATACATGTCATCATCTCTAATTTTTGGTCAATGGACTCATCTTCACCACTTGTGACTACGGCAAAGGGGCCAGTTTCCACCAGTATCTCAGTCATACACAATTTATCTCCCCATCCGCCCAGGCAGGGAGTTGAAGCCTCAAAGCATCCTTCAGATATCCCTTGGAGTTCCCTGGAGGCCTTGTCCGTGAGTTCAGGACCAGGCTCGTCATGACTCTGAGTCTTGACTCTTCTCTGTTCCTGAGCTTCATGGCCATGCTCTCGGCTGCTGGTATTGCAGAGATGGTCACTGCTCAGGTAACAAAGGGTCACTCCACTCAGGCCTGGAGAGAGCGACATGTGCCATCTTCTCCACTCTGCTCTATGGCATCCCCTCCACCCACTATTAAAATTTGGCTAAAACTTTTAGCAAGCTCTTGAGAAAATTTGAGAAAGGGAGCTGTGGAGTACTTTAGACTTCATCCTTAGGCTGTACACATTGCAGATTCAGGCTTCCAGTTTGCTTCCCTGGAGCTGGCAGCCAGGTTCACCCCATGAGGGACTGCGTAGGGTGAAGTAGGCTCTGAGAAGAACATAGCCCATGCTTCAGGCTGCTCTCTAGAGGCCCTGCCTACTTCTTCCTAAGTTCCTGTCCCCAGAACTGGCCCTTTCTCAGAAGTGTTGACAGTAGAAATATCTAGCACATTCAGAGAAATCCCTGCTATTTACCCACAAGTCTCTGACCTTGCTTCCTAACTCCATGCCACATAAGTCTATCCAAACATAGTAGTCCAAAGTCTAAAAACCAGGCACACAGATACATTTCATTTGGGTCATGCAGTTTTCAAAAATATGAATTACTGATCTGGGGAGATCAGTTAGTAAGGTTCTTGCAAACCCCAGGGGGGATCTGAGTTGGATCCCCAGGACTCACATTTAAAAAAAAAAAAAAGCAAAAACTAACTAAAAACAAAAACCAAGCATGTGGTATGTACTTGTAATCTTAGCTCTGGAGGGGTGGAGACAGATGGGGTTCCTTAGGCCCACTGGCCAAACCACCTTAAGCTAGTTGGCAAGCTCCAGTGAGGCAGTGTGAGCCGCTGCATCTGCATTTGGTGAGAATGAGCTTCTCAGGACTGGTCATTATAACAAAGGACCACACCCCAGGAGCTGTAACAACCGACAGGTACTCTGTCCCAGTCCTGGGGGTACTCAAAAAAAGACAGCACCCGAGGAACAATTCCTGAGGTGTCCTCTGATCTCTATATGTGCATCTATGCACGCGCGCGCGCGCATGCGCGCGCGCGCGCGCGCACACACACACGAGTTCTATCTTTTCTTGAAACTTAGAAAGGTGCACCATCAGGACATTCAGCCACATATCTGCTATCCATCATCAGTTCATCTGAGCTTGGAAATAGCTCCTCTAAATGGAGCCATGTTCCATCGTGTTATTTGTATTATTTGCATGGCCCCTGAAGCCACCTGGGTTTGTAGGATTATACAGTGAGTAACAATGGACCCCCATAAGTTCAGTGTACACAGAGCCAGACCAAAGCTCATCCTGTAGCTGTTAGAAACCAGAGTTCGGAAGCATCATTTCCTGGAGGACCCAGGTGAAACACAGCACTACCTGCACTCGGATTTCGGATATACACTGAGACTGGACAGAATGTCTGTTTGCTGTTGTGAGCTCCCCGCTGGTGGCATTTGGTGACAACAGCCGTAGAGACTTTGTCCCACCAACGCAGAGGCAGCGTCAAGGGGACAGGTTTGCCAAAAGTTGTGTGAGCGGGATCTAGCTTTAGCCTTGAACCTCCCCCCTGCTGTCTTCCTTTGCAGCGACTGACAGAGGAAGGTGTGTGAAGGCAGCCACAGAACCCCAGTTTTCTATCTTTCTCTCCCTTCTAAACCCCCCGGGGCTTTGAATGTATGAACCCTCACTAATGTCCTGCTATGGGGAAGGAGAGGCTTTAACATTTCCTGCACAGAGCAGATTCCTAGGGTCAGCCGGAGGAAGAAGTGACTGACGCTGCCCACACACTACCTACCTTCGCTCCTAATAAGAATCCTTCTAGGAACAGGCAAACTCCGCCTCCCACTGTCGAAATTCAGCATCTACTGGAGTGGACCAGGATGGCTAATCTCTATTGCATCAGCAGCAGTACCACTCAAAGGGTTGGGAGAGGAAGTGGGAGACAAACCCATCAAAGCCCACCCAGCACAGCAGGGAAATTCCACGCGGCCAGTTTCTAGTTCTTTCCACACCGGTGGTAGGTGGTAGGTGGCTTGTCCTGTGGTGAGCCACCAGCTCGGCAGCTGTCCTGCGGTGCCTCTGAAGGGATGGACCCAGGGAGGCATGTGCCAGAGCCCCTGCAAATGTCAGCGCCAGCCCCTGCCGTCAGTTAAAGGTCAGCAAGTGAGTCCTGTGACATTTGGGGTCTACAGGTGCAAATGAGTTCTGTAAATGCCTGTAGGGCTAAGTCACACCCATCTAGTTGGCTTCCAGGAGGCCAGCTGTTTCCAGATGCTGAAACACCACTGACGATTCAGGGGTGACCTGGGCTTTTACTACCTGATGACCATACTCTTGTACTCAGTGGGCAGATCCAGTAATATTTGTTTACCCTTCGTGATAAGTTCTATCTCCTGGTTTTTCTTTCCTGGCTTGAGGGTAGCATTCAAGATAGCCATACATTCTCTGAGCTGTGCTGAAAAATAATGTGACTAAGAGATCTCTAGCCAAATAGATGATGTTACTTACAGGCACCATCCTGCATCTCATTTAGCTATGGAACAGAGCTTCTGGGGTGGGGGAGCCCTGATTCCATCTCCTGTCTCCCATGGAAGGGCTATGCTGCCGTGGCCTATGTCCTCTCGGATCCTGCCTGTCCTCGGAGTCTCCATGGTGATCTCAGGGCTTTGAAATTACTTTGCTTTAACAAAGCAGAGAAGAGCCGGGTGGTGGTGGCGGCGGCGGCGGCGGCGGCGGCGGCGGCGCACGCCTTTAATCCCAGCACTCGGGAGGCAGGCATATCTCTGTGAGTTCAAGACCAGCCTAGTCTACAGCCTGGTCTACAGAGAGAGTTCCAGAACAGGCACCAAAGCTACACAGAGAAACTCTGTCTCGAAAAAACAACAACAACAATTTAAAAAAGAAAAAAAAAGCAGGGAAGTGTAAATGGGAACAGAAACGTCATACAGATGTCCTTGGCTTTACCCCAATGATAGATGTGTGGTTTGTGCCAGCTTCCAAGAATTAAGGGTTGATTCTAGGAGGGAATGGGGTAGTTTGGATTTAAATATAGTGGCACATCACATCTGCTGAAGGGGTAGAAAGGGAAATGGAAAAGCAAAGCAGGAGCTGGGCTGTGGGCAGTTCCTCCATTCTATGCCACGGCTTTACCCTGCAAGGCCAGCTTCTGGGACTTCCGCTGCCTCTTGAGGCTGTAGATTGATAAAGATTTTCTCCAGGCAGGCCATGGTGATGCACACCTTTAATCCCAGCAGAGGCAGAAGAGAAGGATCTCTGTGAGTTCGAGGTCTACAGAGTTTGTTCCAGGACATCCAAGACCACACAGAGAAACCCTGTCATGAAAAACAAAACAAAAACAAAAACAACAACAACAACAACAAAAGATTTTTTCCAACTTCTGATGTCCGCAAAGAACAGCGAGCCTGCTAGTGGTAATATATGTTCATGTTGCCTGGGAAAACATTCTAACACTGAGTGCTGACCATCCATGTGTCTCTACTGTAAATCCATCATTGGCTTCCAGCCCCAGCATGCTCATATAAGTTCTGTCCCGGTAGGTTCCCACTCATCTCCTCAGCAAATCAGTCAGCTCCACAGTCAGTTCCCTCTGCTCCAACTCTCTTTCCTGCTTGACCTAACTTGCCTTTCGAGATTCAGGCCTCAGAGTTCTGGGATGGCTGCCCAGTGCTTCCCAACCCATCTGAGTTAGGAGGTTGGCACCCACCGTGGCACACTGAATTGTCTGTGTTCTCATTGTGTGGTGGGATCCTCAGGGGGCAGGAACCGCAGCTTCTCTTCATGTCCACAGTACCTGGTTTGGTTTTGTTTTTCTTTCTTTTAGGAAATTTCAATTTAACTTTTATCCCAGTTGCTGTGCTAATCTGCAGATACAAAGGGCCAAACATAGTGAAGGAATGATTGCTGCCTATATTTGTTTCCAAGAATCCTAAATCACCACAGAGTGGCTTCAGCAGCTGATTGACTCAGTTCTGGAGGTTGCAAGTCCCAGATCAGCGTGTGAGTGGCTTTAGTTTCTCCTGAAGACGGTGAAGGAAGATCTGCCCTGTGTCCTATCCTTGCTTCTAGTACTTTCTGGTCATGTTATTTCTTGGATCATCGAAGCATGTCTACCTTCATCTTGACATAGTCTTCTCCCCACATGGATGTCTTTCTAGGAGGACATCAGCTAGATTAGATTACAGCCCTCTCTGATGGCCACCCTTTAACTCTAGCTATAAAAACTTATCTCCAACTAAGACTTCATCTGGAGGACAGGACCTCAGACTATTAACTCTGTGAGATATAACTCAATGCAAAGCTTTGTCAGGATGAGGCTTGCAATTCAGCTGAAGGCACAGGCAATGCAGAATGGGGATGGCACGGACCACAGTCACATGCCTTTAGACGCAGGACATGCTTAATCTTAATGTCATGATCGAGAACGTCCTCCTGTGAACAGTGACTGACTTCTAATACGGGCGGGACAAATCAGAACTATATATCATTTGAGAAAGGAAAGGATGCAAAGCAATGTTCAGACTCAAGTGAACAGCATGAGGGGACATCCTGGGGGAACATATGGCTCCATTGGGAAGTTTGAAGAACTTGGATGTGACCAGAGCACAGAGAGAGGCGGAGGATGGAGAAGTGGGGCCGAAAGGAAAGGAAGGCAGGCCTTGATGGGTTTCCTCTTGTACACTTAGGAGCAACACTGGACTTGATTCTAGAGCCAGGGAAGAATCACCAGATGGTTTCAAACACTGGAGTAACAGGATTAGCACACAGCCTGCAAGAAATCCAGCATTGTAGGGAACAGATCTGTGAAGAATTCAATAACACTGAACAATGGTGGCCACACTCAACAAATACATGAGCTGCAGTGGGACCACAAACTCCTGAGAAACTTGTCCTTGGGGGAAGGGTTAGCAGAGAAAAGCAAGGGTCAAGAGACATTCAGCCAGGGGGCGCTATTGAGTAGTCTTGGCTCAAGCTCTTCCAAGCGTGGAGGGGGTCAGCAAGGTGCTGCTGGGATTCTGCTAGAGCCATTGGTTGCTCTTTGGTTTTGCCTGGTTTGAACACAGACTTATGCTTTCATAGTCCTGGTCACCATCACAGTCACCATTATTGCTGAAGGAATATAGCCCTGGACTGAGCAATGCCGTATGGTATAATAATCACAAAAGCCAGCTATGAGGGTGTTGAGGTTCGAAAGACAGTGGGCCCCATAGGGAGTGGCACTATTAGGAGGTGCGGCTTTGTTGGTGTAGGTATGGATGGAGGAAGTGTGTCACTGTGGAGGTGGGTGGGCTTTGTGATCTCTTTCGCTTAAGCTTCTCTCAGTGTCACAGTTCACTTCCTGTTGCCTGTGGATCAAGATGTAGAACTCTCAGCTCCTCCTCCAGCACCACGTCTGCCTGCACACGGCCGTGCTCCCCGCCATGATGATAATGGACTGACCCTCTGAAACTGAAAGCACCCCAATTAAATGTTTTCCTTGTAAGAGTTGCTGTGGTTATGGTGTCTCTTCACGGCAATAGAAACCCTAAATAAGACAGGAGTCTTATGGAGTGTCCTTAAGGATGGAAAATAGAAAACAGCATTTGTTCCTGGATATCAGTTGTTATCAGTTACTTTTATTATTTTTTAATAGAATACCCAGCAAAGGCAACTTAAGGAAGGAAGGGTTCATTTGGATCACAGGTTGAGGGGACAGTCCATATGGCTGGGAAGTCAAGGTAGCAGATGCTGGAAGCAGCTGGTCACATCACATGCACTCTCAGGAAGTAGAAAAAGTTAGCTCCCCTTTTAAGCAGGCCAGGTCCCAAATGCGTGGAATAGTGCCCCCTACATTTTGGATAGGTCTTCTGATTTCAATTAACCTAATTAAGAAACTCCTTCACAGGCATGCCCAGAGGCTAACCCAGTTCAGATGCTTCTTCACAGGTATGTACGCTAGGAGGCTTGTCTCTTAAATGATTCTAGGTTCAGTTGACTTGACACCATAAATGATCACAGTAACTTACGAAGTCATTAAATGAATGGAAATGATGGTTATGGGTAGCGTTAGTGAAGATGCACTATTGCTGTTACATATACCCGAGAGCACAACTGATAAAGATGGACGATTTACTTGGGCTTATGGTTCCAGAGAGCTCCATCCATCCATGCAGGACCACTTGGCACTTTGTCCCTGAGCCTATGATGGGGCAGAGCACTATGGCTGGGAAGCAGAAAAAGATAAAGTGGTGGGGGGAGAGAGGTAGAGGAGAAGAGCTTGGAACACTGTATGTCTTTCCTGGACACACCCCATGCGACCCCTCCCCCCCCACTAGGCTGTGTGCAAAGGACAGAAGGAGCCAGCGAAGTACACGTGTTAAACCACAATGCTTCTAAAGAGTTGGCACAGAAAGTTAAGTGCATTCCAATAGTGCCTTCTTAACTGTAATATGGTTATAGTAGCTGCTAATGTTCTCGTCTATTGTTTTCATTATTTATATTTTACAATCGATATTCTCCCCCTCATCATTGCAAGGTGTATTTTCCTGCTTCTTTAACAACTATGAATTCAAAAGTTTTAAATATCTGTTCGGTGATTTTTGCATACGAATACAATGTATTCCTGTGACATCCACCCTCACAATTCCTCAGGGATATCCCTCCATCCCATTCACAACTTCACATTTTCTTATTTTTGATTAAAAAAAAAATTTATAACCTGATGAGTCCAATAGTGCTGCCCATATGTGAGGAGGTGTCGGGTGCGAAGCTACCCAGGGCCACAGCACTGAGGAAAATGCCCCTCCTTTTCCCAGTAGCCATCAACTGCCCCTGACTCCTCAGCTAGGTGTGGGGTCTTGTGACCCTCTCCCTCTCCGAGCAAAGCTGGACTGTCTGCTGGCTTGATGTTGGGCGGGTGTGTGCTGGCAACCATGGCTGCTGTGACGTCATGAATGCAGAAGCCTCGTCACCACGACAAGACATCGATATCCTCCAACCTCTGGTTCTTCCAATCTTTCTGCTCTCTCTCCCACAAGATTCCCTGAGCCACAGAGGGAAAGGTGACGAGATTCAGATTTCTCACTGAAGGCTGAGCGAGCACTCCCAATTATGTCTTCTCTGCACTTTGACCAACAACTGTTAAATTTTCATCAGATGCCAGACAGTCTAAATTTTACTCGAGTGCTAGGAACATTCATATTTGCCTCGGTATTCTTGAGCTTTGTTCTAGCAATGAAGTTACTCAGAGCTGTTTGACTGATTGGTTCGTGGATTTTTCTGACACTCGATTTTACACTTTCTCAAGGAGAGAAGAGTCCAGGGCTAATTCTTCCTGTTACTAAGGCCAAACTCTTCTGAGACTTTTATGAATTGTGTTTTCCAGGACTGGCTTGGTGGAATCCTAGTTCCAGCCGATGTGATTCTCAGAACTCATTATTTATCCCCCCTCACCCGGCACACTTTTCTCCAGCTGTGGTGGTTTTCTGGAGACAAGCCCTGGTTAGTATCCAGCTGAAATCTCAAAGGTGACCTTCTCTAGACCTTTGTCACTCGCTCTGTGTGGCACTCTCTTCCTGTTCTCTGTCCTTCAAGGTCTCGCTACCACCAGCTCCTCAAACTTTTATCATTGGACATCTTGGGGAGTCTGCTGAACTCAGGCAGCCACATCCCCTGTTGCTCTGGGGACACACTCCCCTGGTCGTCAGCTGGGTCAGCCATGTGACTCACCTTATCTAAAAGCTATAGCTTGATAGTATCAGAAAAGTCTTGCACATATTTTGTACTGCCTCTTAGGTGCATCAGACAGAAGGTTGGGTCTGGTTCCTGTTACTTCGTCATGTTCATAAGGGGACATCTGCTGTGGGATGGTCTGTATGTATGTCAAATTACTCTGATTGGTCAGTAAATAAAACACTGATTGGCCAGTGACTAGGCAGGAAGTATAGGCAGGACTAACAGAGAGGAGAAAAGAGCAGGAAGATGGAAGGAGACACTGCCAGCCACCGCCAGGACAAGCAGCATGTAAAGATGCCGGTAAGCCACGAGCCACGTGGCAAGGTATAGATTTATAGAAATGGATTAATTTAAGCTATAAGAACAGTTAGTAAGAAGCCTGCCACGGCCATACAGTTTGTGAGCAATATAAGTCTCTGTGTTTACTTGGTTGGGTCTGAGCGGCTGTGGGACTGGCAGGTGAGAGAGATTTGTCCTGACTGTGGACCAGGCAGGAAAACTCTAGCTACAGACATCAATTCATTTTCCAGTTACATCCCCAGACTCCATCTGTCTGTGCTCACACCTCTGAGTCCTTGTACATCTGCAAATATCTTTCACTGTTACAAAGGATGTCTTGACTGTATGTACAATTCTTCGGTTACTGTCTGTACTGGCTGGTTGTGTGGGTCAACTTGATACAAGTGGGAACCATCAGAGAAGAAGGAGCCTCAGCTGAGGAAATGACTCTGTAAGATCGAGCTGTAAAGCATTTTCTCAATTAGTGATCCATGTGGGAGGGCCCAGCTCATGGTAGGCTGGTGGTCCTGGGTTCTATAAGAAAGCAGGCTGAGCAAGGCACGTGAAGCAAGCCAGTAAGCAGCACTCCTTCATGGCCTCTGCATCAGCTACTGCCTCCAGGCTCCTGCCCTGTTTGGGTTCCTGCCCTGACTTCCTGGAGTGATCAACAGTGATATGGAAGTGTAAGCCAAATAAGTTCTTTTCTCCCCAACTTACTTCGTGGTCATGGTGTTTTGTCACAGCCATAGGAACCCTAAGACACAATCCTTTCCTTGTGGCATTCTAGAATGTTCCCTAGTATTCTTTGTGATTCAGCGCTGTGAAAAAGAGGTCAACTATTAGCCAATTTTTCCTTGTATATAATGTATTCTAAATGTTAAGGTATCGCAAACCATACACGCACACACACATGCGCGCGCCCGTGTGCACACACGTACACGCACACGCACACACACAATCACTCTAGGATGGTACCTTCCTTTTTCTACTGCTATAATAAAACACCCTAGCAGGAGCAGCTTAGGAAGGAAAGGTTCATCTGGGCTCACAGTAAAGTATGCAGTCCATCAGGTGCAGAGGTTAAGCTGCAGGCGGTGAAGCAGATGGTCAAAGTGCATCCACAGTCAGGAGGAAGAGAGTCATGAACGCCCATGCTCAGCCAGCTTCTTGCTTTTTATTTTGTCTAGGTCCTAAGCCCAGGGAATCCCTACTTAGGGTGGGTTTTCCCACCTCAATCAGACCAGTCCCCTACAGGCGTGCTCAAGGGCTAATCCAATCGAAACAACTCCTCTCCTAGTTAAAAATACATACAGGGTGAAGAAACACAGCTAAACTACTCTGAAACCTTTGTTGTTAAAATACCGTGAATAGTCACATGCTTGAAAAACCGACATGTTTGAGTTTAGCGTGTTTCCTGCATCTATTTTGTAATGCAATGTACCAGACAGCATGTGTCATTCACAACATATACAGAACCACTTCTAAAAGCTGAATTACATGTCTCAGCTGTGAAACTCTCATGGTTTCTTTGGTCTCACGGGACTACGGGTCTGTAGCATGTGTTGATTTCCCAAATGTACCCTCAAGGCTGATGTTTTCCTTGACGTATCTCTTTCTTGGAATTGTTGTTCCTTCAAGTTCATGTCCTTTCCCGCTTACCCTTCCAGCTAATGAATACGGGCTTAGTTACTACCATCACGGAATTTCCAGAAACATTTCCTCCTTCCAAATCTCACTGTGGTTGGTGCTTAAAATAACCAATGTGGGGCTGGAGAGATGGTCCAGAAGTTAAGGGAATTTGTTCTTGTAGGGTGCCTGGGTTCGGTTCCCAGAACTAACATGGTGGCTCCCAACCGTGTCTAACTCCAGCTCTAAAGAATCCAATGCCTTCTTCTGACTCCACAGGCACCAAAGGCCTGCATGTATGAAGGCCAAATATGATATACAAGGTAAAATAAACAAATCTAAAACTTTTTAAAAAGAAAATGACATGTTTTGTAGACAGCATCCGTATTTTTCTACTGCATAAGAACTTATCATAAATGGAAAGGCTCTAAACAACCCAGATTTATTATGTCATGTTTATGGAGGTCAGAGGGTTAGAAGTGTGTCTCACAGGGCTAATGGTACTGGCAGGTTTGGTTGCTTCTGGAAGTTCCAGAGGACAATGTATTTATTCCTTGCTTCTTTGAGCATCTAGAGGCTGTCAGCATTCCTTAGCTTTTGGCCGATCCACCCTGGTTTCCTCTTGCACGCCATGTTCTTCTCCTACAGATCTGCCTCCTTCTGACAAAGAGCCTTGGGACTGTTTCAAGACAATACAGCCTGTTTCATTTCAAGATTTGTGACTTCCTCATATCTGGACAGTTACTGATGGGTCTCAGAGATCTCAGAGATGATATATATATATAGAAATACAGGCATCATGGACTGTTGCCTTCTCTAGCTCCATGTTGAAATCCTCATTCCACGTATGCTGTGGTTAGGAAGGAGATCTTTTGCAAGATAATTAGAGCATGAGTTTGGCACACTGGTCAATGGGATCAGTGCCTTTATAAAAAGAGAGAGAGAACTGTCCAGAAACGTTCAGTCATGTAAGGATACTGTGAGAGGAGGTGTCGGTGAACCAGAAGTAGACACAATTCTTGCAGTTAATCCAGAAAGCAGAGCCAGTATGGCTCATCCATCTTCACTCCACTTGAAAACCTTCCTGCAGTGTGAGCGTAAGGATGGACTCCAGTGACGCCTACAACAGGTCACCTGTGTGCTGTGGTACCTGTCTGTGTGGGGCGACACAAGGCATGGGGGGCTTCGTCCGTGATGAGGTACACCGCCATTGCCTTGGAAAGGACCTGGCTGTGGTTTTTGACCCATTTTCCTGGCATTCTTGTCTAACAGTCGACAAACAGTTAAGAGCAGCCACTTTTGACCTCCAGCACTGCCGACCTTAGAGACTATTGACACTCCAGTACTGCTAGGAGCCTTGATTTTTACTTCCTCCTTGAAGCCATAGCAACCATTGTTGGCCAGCCCATGGTTGGAAGACTCCTAAATGAGAGCGAGATTTAAACACACACACACACAGACACACACACACACACAGACACAGACACACACACATACACACAAACACACACACACACCACACAAAGCCAACCAAAAAAACAGATTGTCATATCCAGGGAAGAAAAAACAAGTTTTTTGAACTTGACATTGACTTTTTTGGAAGTAGAATGTTCCAGAAAAAAAATTATATGACTTAATACGCCCTGTCTGACTACTTTGGAAAGTGTAAGCCACACACAGAGATTTGTTGCTATCCTGAAACTAGAAGGAGAAATACTGATTAGAGATACTATAGACAAATAGTAGTTGAGTCGGGATCTGGAGGTGGACTGATTCAGTTCATTCTTACAACTGCCTTATGGGTAGTTGATAACATAATCTTTGCTGTCATTGGATTAGAATCACCTAGGAGACTAACTTCGGGGTGTGTCCATGAGAGAGTCTCTGGAGAGATGGAACCAAGGTGGGAAAACCTAACTCCGAATGGGCAGCATCATTCTGGGACTGAAAAACAGGGGGAAGTGGGTGGGGCATTGGAGTTCCTCTCTCTCTGCCTCCTGCCTGTGTGTGTGATGGGTCCAGCTGCTTCCCTCTCCGGTTGGCACACTTTTCATACCATGATGGAGTAGATCCCTGAAAACCATGAGCCAAAATCAAACATTCTGTGGTGGTTTGAAAGAAAATGGCCCCCAAGGGGAGTGGCACTGTTAGGAGGCGTGGCCTTACTGGAGCAGATGTGGTCTTGTTAGAAGAAGTGTGTGTCACCGTGGGGATGGGGTTTGAGGTCTCCTATGCTCAAGCTACTCCCATTGTTACAGGCTACTTCCTGTTGCCTGCGTATCAACATGCAGCAGCTCCTTCTCCAGCACACGTCTGCCTGCATGCTGCCATGCTCCCTACCATGACGACAATGGACTGAACCTCCGAACTGTAAGAAAGCCACCCCAAATTAAATGTTTTCCTTTATAAGAGTTGCCATAGTCATGGTGTCTCCTCACAGCAATAGAAACCCTAACTAAGACACCTTCCTTCCCTAAGCTGCCTTTGTTAAATAATAAGAAAAATAGCATGCCATTTTGGAGATGAAAAATTTAAAGCTTATGAAGTTGAGCTGTAAACAGAGGTGGAGTTTTCTGTCCCAATGGCCCGGTCCCAAATAAACATACGGAAAAGCTTATATTAACATTTGGCTGGTGGCTCAGGCTTATTACTAACTAGCTCTTACATTTAAATTAACATATTTCTATTAATCTATGTATTATCACGTGGCCATGGCTTTACCAGTCCTCTGGCATTTTGCTTCTTGGGCAGCTGGCTCACATCCCTCCTGACTCCACCCTTCTTCTTCCTCCCCTTTTTGGTTTTTTTCTTCCTAACCTTATCCTGCCTGGCTATTGGCCAAACAGCTTTATTATTAACTAATGAGAGCCACACGGATTCACAGTGCACAGAAGGACCATCCCACAACCTTGAGCCTTATTTCAAAGCAGGATAGCAATAAGGACAGAATGGAACTTGCACCCTCCATGACTGACTGCAGGTTAGACTCATGTAAAACTCGTTTGCCTGGAATTGCCCTAGTGTGCGTACTTACTCCATGGCCAACCAGCTTTTTTGTCCTAGAGCTAAACCATGAATAAGTTATTTTCTTTCTCAACAAGTGTGCATATTTTTGGAAATTTCAGACTCCCAAGAAATTGGCAAAACCGAGACCAGTTTTCTCTAATGGGAAAAAGGGAGGCTCCACGGCTCCAGATTTAAAAGGCTGCAGCTACCGCTCCAGCTAGAGATGCTTACCGCTTCCATTCCAGCTAGTGGGACAACAGAGTTGTGCAGGTGCCACAGTGTGACAGGAAGCTGGGGAAATGGGCTCTGGGGATTGGAATTTTTCTGGGGACTCCTGTTCTGAGAATGGGGACTTCCCGAGATCCCTGGGCAGGAGAGTTGCATCCCCCCGACCTCAGGAAAAGACACCAGTTCTGGCTAATCCAACTCCCAGCTGAAGGTCCATATTTCCCGGCTTTTGCTTCAGCCATGTGTACTTCTTGCACTTTGCCACAAGTTTTCCTCTGTTTAAACCTAAACTTCATATGTCAACATGATGAAGGGTCCGGGGTGGGGGTGGGGGAGGTACTGGAGTCCTCTGTCGGCCTTCTCAATGTGGCACATTTATTCATCTTCTTTCTCTGCTTGTCATCACGGCTTCTCTTAGTCAGCATATTGGGATGGGATGGGGTGGGATGGGATATGATGAGTAGCTGCACCTAGTTCTGTGGGGCTCCCCATGCTGAAGCAAGGACTTTGCCTTAAAGCTCCCACAGTGCTGTGGCCTTTCCTTGATCTCTAAGTCCTGTTGTTTCTGATAAACTGAGTGTAGTCTTGCCTCCTATGGAGAGAAGCCAGGCATCTGGGGCCTCCCATGACATGCCATAATCATCTGCTGATCCTTTTGCAGTGAACACCCAGAATCCACTACTTCATCCTGATGCTACACTAGCCAATGTTATAAATTGGGGTCAGTACGGTTTTGATCTTATTGGTATCTGTGTTAAAGGTCTGATCCCTAGCTGATGGCACTATTGGGAGCTGGTGAAACTTTTAGGGGACCTGACCCAGTAGGCAGAAGTGTGGCACTGAGAGAAGGCCATGTCCTTGGAGGGGTTATTGGAACCTCCTTCTCTCTTTATTCTTCTGGGCTCTCTCAAGTGAGTGAGCTATGTGATGTGCTCTCTGTCATTACATTCTGTCTTTCCACAGTCCCCAAAAACAATGGAGCCAACTTACTATGGACTAAATGTTGGCTCCAAAATAAATGTGCCCTCCTTTAAGTTGACTTCCTCAGGCATTTGTGACAGCAGTGGAGAGCTGACCAACACACAGACCGAACAGCCTTTGTATAAAGTTGTTTTTGTTTGAGGGACTCTAACCTCCAGAGTGGACTCCACAGTGAGGAATTATTCTGTGTGCTCTCCAGATCTTATGAAATCCTTAGATGTGGGAAATGCAAACAAAGATACTATCTTTAATCAGGATGGAAAATAAAAGTCTGATCATACAAAGTGTGAATGAAGTCACACACACACACACATACACACACACACACACACACACACACACACACACACACACACACACACTGATTTCTGATGGATGTGTTTTTCGGTGAGCAGTTTGCAAGTAGGAATGAAAACAAAGTCTATATCTCCTCTATGACCCAATTCCACTTTTCTGATTCTTCCCAGAGAAACATTTACAAGTGCTGGAGGAAGTGAACCAGTGAAACAGCACTGTTTATGTTAGCAGAACGAAAACCCAGCCCAACTACTCAGAAATAGGAAAATATGTCAACAGACTGGTTTATTCTTATGAGTCCCACACAGCAGTTACAGAGAACCATGCCACTCTCCATTGCAAGCTTGGCTAGTTCTCCAGCATGTCCTGACTCACAGATGCCTTCCACAGTAGCATGTGTGCACCTCTCCTGGCTTTACAAATAAAACTATCAGCATATACATTTTAGTCAACTACCGGAGGATACATCTCTTTATAAGGAGACACATCAATTGACGGCAACCTTTACATCTAAGGAAGTATCAGAACCTTGGTTGAAGATGGCTGTGCTGCCTGTCAACTTGGCACAAACTAGAATCATTTTGGCAGAGGGAGCTTCAACTGGGAAAATGCTTCCACCAGATTGGCCTGTGGGCAGGCCTGAGATGCATTTTCTCGATTGGTTATTGATGTGGGATGGTCCAGATTACTGTGAACAGTGCTACCCCCAGGCTGAGATCCTGGGTTCTATGAGAAAGCAGGCTGAGCAAGCCGTGAAGAGCAAGCCAGTAAGCAGCATCCCTCCATGTCCTCTGTATCAGCTCCTGCCTCCAGGTTCCTGTCCTTTGGGTTCCTATCCTGACGTCTATCCATGACGAACTCTGATGTGGCTCTGCATGCTAAAATAAACCCTTTCTTCTCTAAACTACTTTTGATTATGGTGTTTTTATTATCATAATAAAAACCTTAACTAAGAGACTTTGTTGAAGACTTTAGTGTTATCTATTTTAAGTGTGCTTTCAGTGAAAACTATAGGATAAATTACAACTTACGTAATTTGAAAGAATGTAAAAGAATGATTACAAAGATTGTGCTATACCAATGCTTATCAATGTATTAATTGGTGCCATGAAAATTTAGAAATAACCACAATTGTCCAGTATCAAGAAATCCATTAACTATATTAAGGGAATCTCATGATAAATGATGGCACAATGATCATGCTATTATGTTTATTCATATACTAAGTAACACAGAGAAAATGTCCACAGCAGCTGTCAAGGGGAAATGAGCAGACTACCAAACAATGGGTACATTGTTTACACACTCAACTCACGGGCAGGTGTCAGGGCCAGAGTCCAGGCATTTGAGTCAAACATCTTTCGAAAGGTTCAGTACCAGTGTCTACCATTTCAGTGATGGAAATAATGATCACATGAGATCTCAGAACACCTGAGATCCAGAAGCACTGTAGAAAAGGACCTTGCTCAAGAGCAGAGGTGTTGGGGCTCAGAAAAACAATACAGTAACTTGTGATGACTTTGAGAGCCCTTGGTGGAAGAAAACAGGTTGGGGATAATGAGGGAAGGTTTCTATGAAGTTCCATCATCTCCCTAAAAAACCAGATTCACCAAAGAGGAGCAAAGTCACCTTCAAACTAACTCAAATTTCATTAGCCAAAGAAGAGTCAACTTATCAGGAGGCAGAGGCAGACTAACACACCACAGCTGCAATACTGGAGAACGTTCGCCTTTTATTTTTCTCCAGGCTCATTGTCTCCCCTAAAAACCTCAAGAGAACCTCTAAAATTGTCCCCAGCCTTTTCCCACTTTTCTCTCGCCTATTGAAACCTTACCTGTTGGCCCCCTCTCCGGGGTTTGAAATTTTGTGTGACTCTTATCAGCTAATTCTGTACCATAAGCATATTAACTTCCTGATTCTATTTGTATTTGGTCTCAAGCCTGGGACAAATGGCTGAAGTGCCTATTTAACAATCAAAGTGGATGTTGGCCTCCAGGTTCTCCCAGCATCCCTTAGTCCTGACCTGTTACAGGACCCTCCTGGTTGGCATACCCTGCCCCCTACCCTAAACTTCTCCAGCCACGGAGCTGGACGGCTCTTCTCCCAGCTGCTCTGCCCTATATAAGCCAACCATTTTGGTTACCCCTCTCTCTTTTGGGTCTTTTGGCTGCTGCAACGGGTTCCCCTCCCTTCTCCCTTTTCCTCTTCCCTCCCCTTCCATGGATCACATCATGTTCACTCAGGGCTCTCCCGGATGTCCCTGCCTCTGGCTAGGTTTCCCTTCTATCTACAAAAAACTTTCTCCTCCACCATACTTAGAAGCAGTCATGTCATGTCCTTTATTATTATTATTATTTTTCATTCTATTTGTTTCCATGGTTTGGAAATTTAATAGCCCCAAATGACTGAGAGCTAACTCCTTGGTCATCAGCCCCTGATACTGTTAAGATGCAGCAGAATCTTTAGGGGCGGGGTCTAGTGAAAGGAAGTTAGACTGTTCTGTCCTTGAAGGGGTCCTGGAGGCCCCAATATTTTCTTATGTCTCTTTGCTCCTCACCCCAACTTCTGCCATTTGCTTCTGCCAATATGTTCTCCCTCATCCTAGAACCCAAGTGAGTCATCAAATTGGAGGAGAAGATGAACTGAAACCACCAGAATTAGACCACACTGTGAGTAAAAGGAGAAGAGTTTATTCAAACTGGCAAGGCTATGTCTCGGGGTCCAGAGAAGATAGGAAGGAGAGCGGGAGAGACCTGCCAGCGTTATATCACGGGTTATGTTGAAGTAGGAGGAGAGTGGGTTAGCTGGGACAGCCCAGGACTACCATGGGGCTTTGATCTGTTGGGGGCTCATTTGAGTCAATAGAGAACTCCATGCTCTTTCCAGCTATTAGGGGGTGTAAATGGAGGCAGAGCTTTTGGTCCCGTCTGCCCGATCCCAACTACTGGGCATCCTCTTTCCAAATTAACACACAGAGGCTTATATTAATTATAAATGCTTGGCCAATGGCTCAGGCTTATATTAACTAGCTCTTACATGTAAATTAACCCATTTCTATTTATCTATGTATTGCTACGTGGTCCGTGGCTTACCAGTCCTCTGGCATCTTGCTTCTTCAGTGGCTCCTTGCATCTCCCTCGACTCTGCCCTCTTTCTCAGTTTGATGGTACCACCTAACCTTATCCTGTCCTGCCATAGGCCGAAACAGATTTGTCATCAACCAATGAGAGAAATTCATATTCACAGCTGACAAAAGGATCATCCCACATGGGGGGGGGGCATAGGAGCGTATAAGAAAGTAATGGAGCGTATAAGAAAGTAATGGCTTTTCATGGCAGACAGAAACCCACTTTACAAGCTTTCTAGGGAGTGCTAAGTGTTTACTGGATCCAAGTTCAGTGTCAGCTTGTCATTTGGGGGGATTGGGACCTGACACAAATGACCATAGACTAAAACCTCTGAAACTGTTAGTCCAATGACCCCTTTGTCCTTTAAGTTGATTAATCACGGGTGTTTTGTCACAGTAAAGGAACACTAATGCATCTCCTCACTGAGGCAGGGTGCCAGGAACATCGCTAGGAGAAACACCTCATCTTTACTTCTTCTTGCTATGGATTCTTTGGGAAATATAAATCCAGATCCAAGTTAGCATTGGCTCAAGCATCCACAGGGTGGACCATGCTTCCGTAGGTTCCCATTAGTGTAGAAGCGATCTGCTCCCCACCACCTCTTGAGCAGGGACTTGATGAGTTAAAGGACAATGGCTTCTCACCTCTCTTCTGACCAACTAGAGATCATAGTTCACATCTGCACTGGAGTCTCTGGGATGGACAATCCCATGCATCTAAGCTACACCTCTTCACTTCCTCTGTGGAATCAAGGTAAGGTTTGTTAGTACCTTTCTCTTGGACTTATCCAGAAACTGGCCATGTATATTGAAGCCTACAAAATACTATACAAAAAAAAAAAAAGTTCCCTTGAAAGCCAAGAAAAAACTTTAGAAAAGTAAGTGGTTACTGCGATTAGTGAGAAAGAAGCCTGTTGGCAGAATAGATTTAATGTTGTGGGAAAGGAACAGGGAATGGAGAGAAAGAGAGAGGAGAGGGGCAGAGGGATGGGGTGGGAGGGGAGAAAGAGACACTATTGCTCTGCATTTATAAATGACAGTGCTGTTCATTGCTTAGCACAGTAGCAGTTGCTTATCATCACCAGCACAGGTGCATGGGTAACACGGACCCTTCCCACACCAGGGAGAGGGGTGTAAACCTGATCAGGCTTGATGTAAACCCCAAGGAAAAGTGATTGACATCCCAGGTACTAAGTAATTGTGCCTTAGAAAAAGCAAGAAAGCAACAGACAAATACATCTAGATCCCCATGGTGATGTAGAGGAGGGGGGAGGGGAAGAAGAGGAGCAGGGCGGGGAAGAGGAGGAAGAGGAAAAAGAAGAAAAAAAAAGAGGAAATGGGAGGAGAGACAAAGAAGAAACATTCCAGTCGCTGGGAGTGAATATCAAGTGTGTCTAGATGATTCCAGAACCCATAGCCTGTCAACTAGTCTACATTCCTTCGACCTTCATTCTTCCTGTATTGCCTTTAAAGGCCGCCGTTCCCCCTCCTTTGCACTCACTCATTGTGACAAGGATGGACCACAGTAAGTTCCTTGTTTGTTTCAGGACAAGCAGGCCCCCATGTGTGACAAGGAAGCTCATGGCGAGGCAGGCAGGCTGTGGTGAGGCCCATGCTTTGCCCAGAACACTAAACCCCTCTCCCGACAGCGCCCAGGGCACCTTGCTGCCATCCCTTCCCAGCAGCGCCAGCCGACTGGGGCAGAAGAACCTGCCGAACCTGCCACCAGCTTGACTATTCTGCCGTGGAGTCTGAGAACACACTTAAGGGCTTTTCTGGGCGATTTGTGCCCAGATTTGCCTAATTTCCACCCTGATCCTGACAAGATGCTTTGGCTTTGGGGCAATACTGACACCACGTGTTGGAATCTATAGAGGCGGAAGGAAAGTGAGATCAGGAAGTGCCCCTCCACGGGCTGGTGGATGCCCATCCTCAAAGAGCAGAAAAGCGGGGTGGGGGTGTGAGAGCCGGGACACACTCCCTGCTGGGCTCGCAGCGAAGATTTTGGCACAGCCTTCCATTGGAGAGATGATTATCCAAAGCCTACTTGGCTTTAGTTACAACTTTTAAAAGATAAACTAGTTCTTCTCAAAGGTTTGTTTGTGTTTATCTTTTGTAAGGTGGGGATTAAACATAAGACTCAGGCCGCCACTCTGTCACTGACCTATATCCCTGGCCCTCTTTTAACTGTTGTTTGTTTGCTTGTTTGTTTGTTTGTCTTATTTTACGTAGTGGGCGTTTTGCCTGCACGTATGTCTGTGTATGACATGTGCCTAGTACCCTCAGACGATACAGGAAAGTTCTGGATCCACCGGAACTGGAGTCACAGATGTTTGTGAACTGCCGGGTGGGTGCTGAGAATTGAACCTGGGTCCCCTGGAAGAACAGCCAGTGCTCTTAACAACCGATCCATTGCTCTGGCCCCTTTTCTGACTGGATGAGATGGATCTTACTCAGTTTCCCGGCCTGGACTTGAACTTTCCATTCTCCTGCCTCAGCTTCCTGAATAACTGGGATACTGGTCTGAGCGACCAGGCCTAGATTCGTTAGGTATCTTGGTTTCTAAACACTATTATTTATCGGTAAAGAACATTCTCAATTATTTTCATTATTTGGAAACTCTGTTAATCAAAACTTAAATATTTTAAAAAGAAATTAAAAATGTGAGAGAATACACTTAAAATATTTAAAGAGACTTACTAAGGTAATTATGAGACAGTCTCAAATATTGACATTTCATTTGGATATTTGTTATAATCAGCTTTCCTTTTAAGCATATCAGAATAAAATACCTTCCCAAATAATTGATAACTTTAGATAAAGATATGTAAGGTAAACACATTGGGTAGTTTAAATTAACGGAATGACTCAACACTGCTTCCAGACTTAAAAAACAATCTCATGCCTTGCAACTTAACATTATTTAAATAACTAAAAAACATTTTACACTAAGATAATAAGTTTCTTGGATGTGACCCTCAATGGAATAAGTGATCTCTAACAGTATATTTAACATTGAACAAATACCCATTACTAGAAAATATTACACAAGGAGAATAATACTATTGGCTTGATTTACATATTAATTCAAATTCTTCTGGCCTTAAAAAATGCTTATTTTTGGTTGTGAGCCTAGCCTTTAACGGCTGAGCCATCCATGAAAGGCGCAAAGCTACACAGAGAAACCCTGTCTCGAAAAAACAAAAAAAAAAAAAAAAAAAAATGCTTATTTTATAAAGAAACTGTTACTCCATCCAACTAAAGTCTGCTGAATTTCTTATCTAGACATTTGAAGGTTACTTCCCAGCCCATTAGGACTGCACAACTGATCCTTGCCTGTAGTCCTTGCCAGAAATAGACACATAACCTTTTCATAACCACCATCCCTCTAACTACCACCTATGTCCTCCAAATGGCCTGGCCTAGTAGTCCAGACCTCTGATCTTAAGGTGTTGAGTTATTTTGGGGTTTCTGCCCCCAGCTGCTTCTTCTTCCTTCTTGGTCACCATAAAGATTGTTCTAACTGTTTCTATGCTCTGGTTGGATTTGCATTTCTCTGACTTGAGTACTACCCAACTAAATTATAATATAATGCTCACTAATGACTTAAAATTTTTCTTTTAAATTTATTGTTTTCTTTTGGACTTATATTTTTAATGGTGTAATTGTCCTGTTATGAACTGGGAAAGTAAATAAATGTAAAATAAATCAGCAAAGAGGACATTTCCAAAAAAAAAAAAAAACCCAAAAAACAAAACAAAACAAAACAAAAAACAAAAAAACTCCTCACATTCCAGCCAAACTCTTTTAAAACAAAGCATTTTGCTTAGTTCTTGATGTATCTATGTGCCCCTCAGTGTGTTAACGATGGGCAGAACCCCTGTCAGGGTTCATGGGTCCCCAGCTGGATGGTCAAGCTGGTTCGTCAAGCTGGTTCAGAGGAGAATGGGAGGAACAAGGGATATATGGGCATTGAAAACTATCCTGGAATAAGGTTTGGAGATGAAACTGGCTAGTGTCTACAGGGCAATATATTACACCTGCGGAGTTATCATTTCTATTGAACAAAAATCATTGCAATTGGTGGGAAAAAAATCTCTAAGGTGAGATTCAGCTTCCAAAGGATAAAACCCCTCACCCAGAGGTGCAAATTAAATGAACATCAGATCCATTCCACAGCTAAGTGGCTTGCAGACCGTTGCAAGGACACTGGTCCTCCTTTGATGTAATTCCAAATTCAGGATTCTTTAACTTTTCTGTCAAAAACATGGTGACATAGACTTTCTTAAAGTAACCCACCGGAGAACAAAACCCACTGGTTTTAGTTCTGAAGTTGACTTTACAAAGACATAAAACCAGTCTCTCGACTTTGCTCCCTCCTTCAGAAATGTTGCAGTACACATCTGACCCCCACCCCACCTCCTCCTCACAACAACATGTTCCCAATCATTCTAAAGAGTGCTGTGTTATGGCTCTTGGGACTCTTTCAAGTCACCTGTGTGCTGCTGAGATCTTTATAGTTTAGCATTTGGGAGCAATGACAACTGAATCATGATTATTCCTTAGGAATTGTGTACATAGGATTAAATAATAAGAGCCCACTTCTTTTAAGGTGTCCTCAACTTGGGAGATGTCCAGTGGTGTATGACATGGGCTTGATGAAGCACAGCCCACTATGAAGTAGGTGCAATATTAGATTCTAGTCAAGTCCAGCATGCCGCCCCTATGTAATACATATAAACTTGCTTCTCTATTAAAGGTTACTTTCCCTTCCCTTATCGCAATACTAAAATGCAAACAACATCCTCCCTGCAAAGAGAAATGCAGAGCACTGGAAAAGAGTCAGCTGTTTTCCAGGTTTCTCGGTGGCCAACTTCCATCAACCTTGATACTCCTCATTCTTAGCTCTATGGCCCGCTCTCTGAGATCTCTATGGCGCTGTGATGTCTTGAGCACGGGAATCCAAACACTCTTGGATGTGGATGCAGCAATATACCAGCTGAAGTTTCGGCTCTGAGCTCGTTTGAGGAAATAGTACTCACATGCATTCTTCGCCCTTTACTGTGCCAAAACACATAGCAAATGGTCAGTGGAGAGGCTTGCCAGGGTTGGCTGCCCAGATTCTCCTTCCTATGAAGTAATGAGAATGTTCTGGAAGCCATATTCACCCTGCCCTCTCCGGGCAGACAGGGGACTAGTGGTTTGGAAAGCAACAAGAACTATCAGATCAACAGAAGGCCATCTGCCTGTCATTAGACGCTAAGCTGGGGTCATTTGTGGTTTGGGGTGATCTGGCCAAGCACTTGGGCCTTGCCTAATGTAATTGACAGGAGTTCTGGAGAACACTGAAAATCTGGCAAGAGAAGACTGGCCTCCAGCCACTTCATCCGTGAAGGGAAAATATCTTAGTCATCTTTGAGTGGCCGTGGTAAAGCACCTGACACTCTTATGTGAGGGAGGGCTACGGCTCAGGGTTCCAGTCCATCAGAGTGAAGAGGGTGGTCTTCTGGTGGTCCTATTCACAGAGTGGTGGACCAAGAAGGAACAATGGGAGCCGGAACTAGGGCCAGGCTATCACCTTAAGAACCCCAACTCTCATGACTATTTTGCATCAGCTAGTCCCAACCTCCTAAGTGATGCTCCCATAGTACCCCCAAATAGCAGGATCAGTGGGGTAACAAGTGCTCAAGATGTGAGTCAGTGGGGGACATTTCAGATTCAAGCAAGAGAGAAAGACTGGCCACAGTCCCCTGTCTCCAGAACAACACTGGTGTCCCCCAGGCAGTGTGTGGATACTTTGTTGTGTGTGGATACTTTGTTGTGTGTCGATACCTTGTTGTATGTGGATACTTTGTTGCGTGTGGATACTTTGTTGTGTGTAGATACCTTGTTGTATGTGGATACTTTGTTGCATGTGGATACTTTGTTGTGTGTGGATACTTTGTTGCGTGTGGATACTTTGTTGTATGTAGATACTTTGTTGTGTATGGATACTTTGTTGTGTGTGGATACTTTGTTTTGAAAACCTGGTCTTGTTTCCCTGCCCCGAGAAACTCACCCTGCTGAGCTTGTCCGTGGACAGTGTTACCATGATGCCATTACCATGACAGATCCATGGTCTTTAGCCTGCCTGGGATGCCAGAGGAATGGGTCAGTTCTAACACTGGCTGAGTATCTGGACTGTGGAGGGGTGTGGTGTTCTGAATGAGAATGGCCTCCCTAGGCTCATCTATTTGAATGCTTTAGTCACCAGGGTGTGGAATTGTTTAAAACGATTAGAAGGGTCAGGAAGTGAAGTCTCCTTAGAGTAGCTGTGTAGAGTAGAGTAGAGTAGAGCAGAGCAGAGCAGAGTAGAGCAGAGCAGAGCAGAGTAGAGTAGAGTAGAGTAGAGTAGAGTAGGAAGAGGGGTGTCACTGTGGGTGAGCTTTGAGGTTCAAAAGCCCATGCCAGGCCCAGTCTGTCTGTCTGTCTGTCTGCCTGTCAGGGGCAGGGGGTGTGTCTCCTCTCTTTCTGCCTCTCTTGGCTTGTGGATCAGGATGTAGCCCTCAGCTACTGCTCCAGCACCATGTGTACTGTGGTGCTCCCCACCATGATAACGGACTAGCCCTCAGAAATGGTAAGCGAGTCCCCAGTTAAATGCTTCCTTTTGTTAAGAGTTGCCTTGGCCGTGGTGTCTCTTCACAGCCATAGACCAGAGTGACCAAGACAAGGGGTTGCTGCCCTTCTGCTGAGGGCAGGGGCAAGGCTGTGTTCAACGTCTAGGCAACTCCTGAAGCGCAAGACCTAGACCCCACACTCTGATAGATGTCTTGAAGTCAGAGGGCTGCTTGGAGTTGACGCTGAGATTCAGTTTAAGGCTGGAGCACCACACAGGTGCTGGGAGAGGTACACATGGGACTTTGCTTGCCTGGGACACCTGCTTATTTGCATTCTTAGGAGATGGGATGTGCAGAGTCTCAGTGGCTGCCCCTACTCAAATAAATAAACAAAGGCTATTTCCCTTACATTAAAATTAAACCATCTGCTGTCACCACGGTTGCAGCCACTTAGCTGTATCTAAACTCCCAACTGCAAGGGAGAGTCTTTTACCTATAATCCTCTACAGTTCAGTGATTGGTTGGAAAACATGGGCATTGGTTCTAGGCCTGAGTGCAGAGCAAAAGCGAAACCTTCAAATGACAAATATAAAGCAGGTTGTGCCCTGGCTGAAGAACAGTCTCGTTTCTGTCAACTGGAAGAAATGAGTCACTCCACTTTCAAAATTAGTGGTCAGAATTCAACTGTACCCCAGGCGCAAACCTCTCACACTTTACCCAGAGGGGAGCCGAGAATGTTTACTTCTCCCTCACTGTCTGACTTTTCTCATGAGCCTACACCCTCTGGGCTACAGGAAAAACAACCCAAACTATGTTTAGCACAGCGTGGTGGACTTTGAAATAATATCCACTGTCCCTGCAGCAGTTTGCGAATACTCTCAGATTTCATCGTCCTCGTGGCTTTTTGGGACCACAATGCCATTATCCTGGATGGAGTGACCATCCTAATTCATCTTCAGAATGAACATTTTGTATCTTGCTTTTTCAGTTTTTTGTTTTGTTTTTTGGAGTTTTTGTTTGTTTGTTTATAACAGGGCTAGGGAGATAGCTCAATCTGCAAAGGTGCTTGCTGCCAAGCCTGTTGCCGTGAGTTCAATCCCTTGGACCTACATAATGCCAGGAGAGAACTGACTCCTACAAGCTGTCCTCTGACCTCCACACACGTGCCATTGCACATCCCTGTACTCCTACCCCACATGCAGACACATGAGCACATAAAACAAGATAGTGCAACCAAAAAAATGCATGTATCAATAACCACAGTCTTCCCATATGCTGCTCCACTTCCAGGTCACCTCTCCTAGCAATATCCTCCCAACACGTTCTCTGCAGATACACAGAAACGGCGGAACCTTCAACATCAGCACATTTTCCTAATTATTTCACAGAATCAGTGTGTGTCTTACGCCCTAACATCATCTTTCGCGTTATTTACTTATTGAGACAGGGCCTTCCTACGTAATCATGCTGTCCTCCAACTCGTGGGTTACAGGGACTCCCCTCCCCGAGCATCCCGAGTAGCTGGCTGGCGCAAGCCCTGCGTACAGCCTCTGCAGTATTGATTTTATCATCACTCCTATTAGACAAATCCAGGGCATGTTGGAGAGAGAAAGGGAGTACTATTAATAACTGTGTTAGGAAAACAGCCAAGGTGTTGTTCACCCTACTTTTGAAGGGGAAGTGTGCCTCAGGCATCCTTATGACGGAAGAGACAATTAGGTCTATGTTGTGGTCCCTGTTTATCCACCGTGGGCTGTGCAACCAAATGGTGGACTTGAGGTCTTCCTGTACTGTTGTTCTCGAAGGTGCTGCTGGCTTCTTCTGGCCCCAGGGGAGTGTGTCCTGAAGCCCCTGCAGGAACATGGGAACCATTTTTTCCTTCTGATCTTCATGTTAGGATTCACTCCGGTTTTTCTAAAGTCACGGGAGGTCTCCATTGGTCACTGGCATGCTCAGCTGCTCTCTTTTTGTGGCCTATGGGAATGAACGGCTGGCATTTGGGTGTCCCACATTCTAGCCCTGAGTCCCCCACAGCCTGTCTCCAGATCGTCTGTTACTCATTTACCTCAGCACTTCTCAGCCGTTTAGGATGTGATGATGAGCAGGTGGCTGGGGTTCTTTGGTGACCTGATGCTTCTTCAGAGTGACAACCATTAGGCTCCCTGGTCCATCTCTTCCTGCTCATGAGCTGGTCCTGAGAGGGCAGCAACTCAAGACCCAGATTTCACCTTTCTCGTTCCTCTTGTAGTTCCTCACTTCCAGAAAGAGTAGGCAACATGTCTTTCTTCCTGGCACATGTCCTTCTGTCTGAAGACTATAGTTTGGGGGTTCATCTGCCTTTAAGATTGGAGAATTTTTTTTTCCTATGTGGATAAGTCATCTGGGCTTATGATCTTGGTCACTTAGATTTTTTTTTTTTTTTGAGACAGGGTTTTCATTATGCAAACCAGGCTGACTTCAAATTCACAGAGGTCCACCTGCCTCTATCTCCTGAGTCCTGGGATTAAAGGCATAGGATGTAGCTCAAAATAAATTTTAATGCCATTTTTTTTTTTCAAATGAATGCTTCAGGTTAACATGCAATGTACTGGGTTTTCATCACGGCATCTTAACGTGACAAAAACAAGGAAGTGGCAAGAGGGTGAGAATGAATGAGGACCGAGAAAAATCTCCCAGTATAAATCTCCCTTCAAGCCGATCATCTTGTAGAGATGTGCTAAGATCCAACTCAGTGGTCCGCACTGAGCAGATACTTCCTGTGACCTCGTCGCTCATCTGTGCAATGGGATGCTGTGGGGACAATGCGCTTCATGCCTTGCAGTCTCCGTTTTGGATTTCATGACCAGAGCACCACACAGAGGGGTGGCAGATGGCAGAGTTCTGCCTTGCCTTCAATGCCTTCAGATCCACTCTGTCGCAAAGCAGGAGGCCCCTCGTGGTTACCTCCTACACCGTTAGCACAAGCCCAGGTATTTCCCAGGCCTACCACACTCTGCAACTCTTGTCTAGGTTATTTTATTTTATTTTTGCTTCAAAGGGAGGGAAAGAAAATCGAGAAAGGGGGCTCCCGCCACCCCCGTAACTGCTACAGTTCCAGCTCATCAACACCAGAATCTAAACAGTTTTTGGAAAGTACCTTTGTGAAGAGGCAGCTACAAGGGAGAAATGTGGATGTCAACAACACATGGGGTCCCTCCACTTCATGGCCTTGTCCATCTCAGCCTTGGTTTCTTGTTTTTCCTACTACTGGCCCCAGGTCCCACCTCCCAGAATTCTCCTCTCACTGTCTTAGAGACTGAAGCTCTCTTCCTTGTTCCCAAGGGTATCATATCCTTAGAGAGAAAAAGGTAGAGTGCTTTAGTAGGTTGAAAGAAAACAAGATTTGGGATAAGGCCGGCTGCCTGGATCTGAATCCCAGTTCAGCCAGTGTGTACCTGTAGGAGTTCACTTTTCAAGCTTCCTCATCTGTGAAATGGGAGAATCTATATCCTATTAACAGGCTGCTGTGGCAGAGTTGAAGTACACTCATGCCCTCTGGAGCTGGTTGTACTGTTCCTTTGAATATGACGACGCATGCAGACAGGTTATAGAGTGGGAGGCAAATGTCCTAGAATTCCCCAGGACCCATATGTCATCCACACATCATTCACTTCCAATGCAATGCCTATTTACCTGGCAGAGTGCTAGGAAAGCATGAAAATGTGCTATGATTAAATAATAGTTCAGAGTGTAACTATGTTTCATGTCAGAACACCAATAACCGCACAGTACAGGCAATCATCTTTTAGTCAGAAACCAACTAGACTTTTGAGTGTTTGTCCAAATCCACAAGGAAAAGAAAAAGTGGTCTACATGGTAGCCTGTGCCCTCAGCACAGACCCTACCAACCACAATGATGCCATAACAAAACCCAAGATACTGGATGTGCTGGCTAGTTGTATGCCAACTTGACATAAGCCAGAGTCATCAGAGAGGAGGCAGCCTCAACTGAGAAAATACTTCATAAGGTCAGGATGCAAGGCACTTATTTCCTTAATTAATGATTGAGGAGGAGGCCCCACCCATCATGAGTGATGTCATCCCTGGGCTGGTGGTATATACTTGGAGAGTATAAGAAAGCAGAATGAGCAAGCCATAAAGAGTAAGGCAGCAAGCAGCATCCCTCCATGGCCTCTGCATCAGCTCCTGCCTCCAGGTCCCTGCTCTGCATGAGTTCCTGTCCTCACTGCTTTTAATGATGAACTGTTATATATGAGTGAAATAAATCCTTTCCTCCCCACAGTGCTTTGGTCATGTAACACTAAGTAATGGTAACACCGAGAGACTTTTGTTCTGAAAATGTTTAAGCACCCGGTGAATCACATCTTGTATGCAGCTTAAGAAGAAGTAGCCCGCAGTTGTCTGGAAGTTTTCAGACTCCTAATTGTCCTCTGTATACTGCAGACGTGTGAAGCTCTTCCAAAGAGCAGGCAGCAAAAACTGGAGGGAGGAAGCCAGGCCTGAGGAATTCTTCCCTGTGAGACTGATCAGGAGCCCAGCAGCTCTGAGTCTTCACTGGCAGCACTGACCTCCAGCGAGATTTCTCCCAACCACTTCCTAAGCCAGCAAAGGGCTCAGTGGCTTTGAAAAGTGCATTGCTTTCCCCACCCCCTTAGTGTTGTGCTTTGAATCTGAAATGGCCCCCGCAAGTTCATGTGCTCGAACACATGACCCCTAACTGGTGGCACTTGTTTGAGAACTTATAGAACGTATGGGACACAGGGCTGCCTGGGTTACTGGGCCTTGGATGTGATATCCATCTCTGGTTCTGGCCCTAGCTGTCTGCTTTCTAATCTGCCATGATGTGAACAGCCTGCACCTCAAGCTCCCACCGATGGCCGATGGAATCACTCCAGTGGGCTGGGCCTGACCTGCCGTAATGGATTGCACCCTCTGAACTATGAATGAAGATAAACCCTTAAGCTGTCTTTTTCTTTAAAAGATTTCTGTGTGTGTGTGTGTGTGTGTGTGTGTGTGTGTGTGTGTGTTTGGGGGTGCCTATAGAGACCAGAGGGGATGTTGGACCCCTAGAACTGGAGTTGCAGGCAGCTTTAACTCTCCTGATGTGGAAATAAACTTGGGCCCTCTAGAAGAGCAGCAAGCATGCCAGAGTAACAACAAGTAGCGTTGGGTCAGTGGTGGTGGTGGTGATGGTGGTGGTGGTGGTGGTAGTAGGGTCACCAAAATATTAATGGTGTTTCAGTTAGGGTTTCTATTGCTGTGAAGAGGCACCATGACCATGACAACTCTTATAAAGGAAGACATTTAATTGGGTGGCTTACAGTTGCAGAAGTTCAGTCCATTATCCTCATGGCAGGAAGCATGGTAGCATGCAGGCAGACATGGTTGGTGTTGGAGAAGGAGCCGAGAGTGAGTCCTACATCTTGATCCACAGGCAACAGGAAGTGAACTGTGTGCCACACTGAGCGTAGCTTGAGCAAAGGAGACCTCAAAGCCCACCTCCACCGTGACATACTTCCTCCAACAAGGCCACACCTCCTAATGGTTCCACTCCCTGTGGGGGCCATTTTCTTTCATCCCACCACAAAGGGTAAGCAGTGGAGTACTGAGATCAATAGCCGCTGATGGACAGCTCTTTCTGTCCTGACTGACTGGGGTCAAGAACAACAAAGTCAGAAGCTAGAATAGTGAGGTCATATGTTCATCAGTAAGACCAGGGCAGCAGGGAATAGAATCTAGGTCAACCGGGAATGCAATGCAGCCTCGATATTCACAATGTGACTGAGAACTATGAAGGGAGAAAGAAAACACAGGGAACAACGGAGGGTGTAGGAGAGTCAGGAAAGTGAATAGAGGAAGCAGGTAGAGGGCTGCTGGGTCATATGACACATCCGGGCCTGTTAACTGGTTATTGAGGGTCAGCATCTACCCTCCCACTGGGGCTGGGACAAAGGGAAAATTACTTTGGCAGCTTAGAGTTCTCTTCAGCAGGTGCTTGTAGCGGGGAAGGGTCAGCTTCAGTATGTGGCCTTGAGCTGTTCCCCTAAACTACTCTGGGCTTTATTCAAGGCTTTTCAGAGCAAGGATAAGGCCTAAGCGGAGAAGTCTGGCTAGAGTTCTCAAAGGAACAATCTTCGCCTGCTTCCCTCCACCCCCTCTGAAAGGAAAAATATCCGCTCAGGATCCTCAAGACCAAGTTCTCAGCACAAAGGAGATTTATTTGCCCCAGAGGGATAGAGGGCAGGGAATAAGAGACAAAGACAGGAGACAGAGGATGAGGAGGAAGGGGACGGGAACAACAGGGAGGAGAAAGGGGGGCAAGGGAGAGGGGGAAGGGGTATTAGTCCCCGGAGAAAGAAGGACGGCCTCTGGATAGAGAGGAGACAGACGTGACACATAGGAAAATGGCGCTTTATAAAGGTATAAGGGGGAACCTCATGTTAAGATGAGGTGTTTAATTTTAATTGGGTGAGCCAAAGGGGGCTTTTGATTGCTGGACTTCAATACTTTGATAGCTGGGCCTTGGTAGTCAGCCTTAGGAGGAGGAAGTAGCCAAATAAGGGAATAGACCTTAGTGGCTAGCTTTAGGAATGTAATCTAATTATTTTTTAGCAAGGCAGAGGGAATGGGGGAGAAGGGCAAGGCCTGTCAGAACTGGACCTGGCACCAGAGTCCCTCCACCCCCCACCTCCACCGCCTTTTTTTTCCATGCAGAGTATCTTACAAGGTGATCCTAGATGATCCTTCCTGTGGGACTCTGATTCCGAGCTAAGCTCACAGAACACGAATTTATGGTTGCATTGTACCGGGCAGCCTGCCCACGTGACTGATGGCTTCTCTTTGCTGAGGGAGAGCCATGGCCCAATTTCAGCTCTGTTTGGGATGGTCAAGGAGAGGAGAGCGCCTGTAACTAGAAAGTAATTCGGAGGTCCCGTGGAGACAGCTACACTCTGGGCTTGGAACTCAGTCCACACCCTGGTTCTGTTTCTTACTCTGGACCTGCCAGTTCCCTCCTGTGAGCCTCCATGTGTTTCTTCACCTACGAAAGGAAGAAAAGGCCATTCTCTTTGGACTGGTGGATTAGAAAATCATTGTGCCAAGTGAGCAGCAAATAAGCAGCAGTTAATGAATATTCATTTTTCTTTTTAACCTTTGGAGCAAAGTTCGGGAAGTGCCTGATTTAATAAACGAGTCAAAGACCAAAATTCCCCTTGCGTTTTAGCTGTTTATGACTTAGAAAGCTGTTTTATTCAGGTTCCCAAGACCACTCCCAAACGGCTCACTTCCGCTCCACACTAGCGTTATTCCATGTTCTGGGTAAGCATGGATGCAAAAACCATTTTGACAGATCTTTTCAACAGGCAGGATTTCTGCAAGTGAGAGGTGTGGTTCTGTGAAGGGGGCCACAGTCAAGACGCTTCCAAGAGCCTGAAGCCCATGCATAAGCATCCAGCTCTCACTTCTTTTCCTGGGGTTCTCTGCAAACCTTAGACGCCCTTGCACATGGCCGGCTTAGGTCTATGTTCTGTCTCCTCCACTTGGTAATTTTGTGAAGCGGGGCAAGTCATTTATTTAACTTCTCTCTGCTTTGGTTTTTCCATCTGTGAAATCGGCTAAACACTGTGTGTTGCCCAGACGGTTCTCTTCTGAGGCTTAGATGTGAGGAACATGGAACTGTGTGGCAGAGATCAGGACAGGTCCTAGACCAAACACCACCATGGGATACTCCTCTTCGTGCGGCAGGACTCGAACATAAGCTGAGTTCTGAAAATGCTTGGGGAACTGGCTGAATTTGAGACTGTGGGGGCTGCGCTGCCCCTGCCGACTTGATCCTTGTTTATCTGAGGAGGTACCAAGTTCAGGACAGGAGGAGGACAGGGGGCAGGCTCACCTGGCCTGCACACAGCCACATCCAACACTCCTTCATGGCAGACAGAGCCAGTGCCAGGGAACGGGGGAGTCTCTGCTGAGCTGTGTTCACAGAGAGCAGGTGTGGAACCAGGGTAAACAAAACTGTGGCTAAATACCTTTGAAATCTCTCTCTGGAAGCTTTGTGGGAAGTTTTCTTGGTCCCCAAACTTCTAAGTTGGTTGACTAAAATCCACTGGTACATATACATATTTGATACTGAAGAAATGACGCAGGAATTCTTGGCATGCCAGTCTAGACTAGCAGCAACTAAGAATCGTGTCCACAAAGAGACTAGTTTTATTTCATTTCAGTGACTGTTTATTGTTGGAGGAAGGGGTGAGATCCTAGAAAACAATTGCTCATTGTTGACAGACCTCTGTGAGGTTCTGATGGGCAGAAGAAACGTGCAGATGGACCCGGGAAGCCAGGCTCAGAACTCCTCACTCACCAGTGCGGTCATTCACTCACTCACGAATCTCCTCTGTATACTTGGAACTGTCCTAAGTACAGCAGACAGAGCAGGGAGCAAAGCAGAGAGACCCCTGCCTGCCCCAGGAGACTGAGGCTGTGGGTGACACAGACATGCACCTGTCTTTCGGGAGGGATTCCAGGATAGGGGTGCAGGAAAGAATTAATGGAAACAGGATGGATCAAGGAAACAAAAAGCTGTAGGAGGGGGAGAAGAGGGAGAGCCAGAGGCAGAGGTCGGAGCCTGGAGGAATCTTCCACAAGCTTCCAGGGTGCCTATGACTGTTACTATGGTTGCGGGTCCCTCATAGCCAGCCACCCCAGAAGCTGAAAGCCTAATTGTGTTAATTACTTATTTATTTCTTTTGTACCATTCATAGGTGACAGTCTCTGGCGTCTGGGTGGGTTGACTAAAATCCACCAGTGCACATCAAAGACTGAGGAAACAACCTGGAAATTCTCAGCATTTGGTTTTCATTTGAAAACTGGGCATATTTCTAAAAAAAAAAAAAAAAAAAAAAAACCAGTATTTTGCAAGAAGGCTGGTGGGGACATCATTTGACCTTGTGATGAATTTATCGGAATATCGATATAGTTTGAGGAAACAAACCCCATAGACAGGCACCAGTTGAAACTTTTTGGAAACTACCTATTGATGCCAATTTTTGTAGCACTAATTGGAACCATTGTCCTTGCAGAACCTGCCAGCAGTGTTGAGGAGTGAGGGCTGGGGCATTCCAAACCAACCTTTCTGCTTTGGACTACACCATAGTCTTGATTCCCTTTAGGTCAACAGTTCTCATCAGATATCTTGCATATCAGACATTTACATTACAATTCCTAACAGTAGCAAAATTACAATTGTGAAGTAGCGACAAAAATAATCTTGCGGTTGGAGGTTGCCACAATGTGAGAAACGGTAATGGAGGGTTTCAGGAAGGTCAAGAACCACTGCTTTAGATGAAGACAATGCCACTCTTCTTTACCTATTTGTTTATGTTGTGTTCCCAGCCCCACAAAGAAGAGCAGACAGTGTTGTAGAATATTATTTTAAGGTGTGTTTCTTTTGTTTATGTTGCTTTTGTTTAACTCTGTGAAGCTGTGTTACTGTGCCTGTCTAAAACACCTGATGGTCTAATAAAGAACTGAACGGCCAATAGAGAGGCAGGAGAAAGGACAGGCAGGGCTGGCAGGCAGAGAGAATGAATAGAAGGAGAAATCTGGGGGGGGGGGGGGGGGGAGAAGGAGCCAGAGAAGGAAGAGGACTCCAGGGGCCAGTCACCCAGCTATACAGCAAGCCACAGAGTAAGAGTAAGATATACAGAAGTAAGAAGACAGAAAAAGCCCAGAGGCAAAAGGTAGACAGAATAATTTAAGTTAAGAAAACCTGGCTAGAAATAAGCCAAGCTAAGGCTGGGGATTTGTAAATAAGAATAAGGCTCCATGTGTGACTTATTTGGGAGCTGGGTGGCAGGTCCCCCAAAAGAGAACAACCAGCAACAAGACAGATAGGTTGGTGGTATATGGGTAGATGAATAAGGAGATCATTCAACCATGGAGCAAATGTATAAAGGGTAGGTGGACAGATGATTAAAGATGTAGGAGCTCTTCAGACATTCACAATAATTCTGTACAGACTCTATACCAGTAGTTCTCAACCTTCCTAATGTTGCGACCCTTTAATACAATTCCTCATGGTGTATCCCCAGCCATAAAATTATTTTCATTGCTACTTCATAACTGTAATTTTGCTATTGTTATGAATTTAATGTAAATATCTGATATGCAGGATATCTGATAGGTAATTCCTGTGAAAAGGTTATTCCATTCCCCAAAGGGGTTCTGACCCACAGGTTGAGAACCACTGGAATTCCATGAGGAATTGCTACTAAAGTGTGTCCCCAGTAGATGAGAGACCATGGGATTTAACATGTAAGCAAAGCAATAGCTTAGGCAGTTAGGCAAGAGTGTGTATAGGGAAAGAAATAATGTGAGGTTCATGGGTAAGAGTTTGTCAAAATTTTGTTCAACTGCTTCTACTTTTTTATTTTATTTAGTGCGTGTGTGTGTGTGTGTGTGTGTGTGTGTGTCATGTATGTGGGTGTAAATGTATGTGGGGGTTGGTGGATGCTCATGTGTCTTTTCCTACTGTTCTCCATCTTATTCCCTTGAGGCAGGGTCTCTTACTGAAGAATAAATACCATGCTGGGCTTTTCCTTGAGTACTAGAGAGTTGAGCTCAGGTTCTCATGCTTCCACGGCAAGTATTCTCACCTACTGAGCCACGTCCGAGCTTCTGCTCCTAAGTTTATGATGAAACAATAAACCATATCACAGGGATGGAGTTATGATGGAAAGTTGTGTGGCTACATTCAGGAGAAAAGGGGGGTGAAGTCAGGGTGAGAAATTGGCTGGATTAAGGAAATGGTACAAAAATTTCCCACTTGGCACTCATGGTCAAAACTACAGTGAGACCAGCCAGTTTTTAAAATGATTTTCACCTTGTGTATTCAGTGACCATGGTGCTGTGCTATATAAATATATTTCTGTTCAAGTATACACCAAACACTGAGCAAATTCCCCCATGTTCCCTGACTTTCCACCTTCTCACTTCCCTACCCTTAGTCCTCTTTCTTCCCCTTGATAGTTTCATTTCTACTTTCATATCATATACACACATATGTGATTTTGTAATAAGAAAAAACATAATTGTTTTTCTGAGACTACCTTAATTCCCTTGATACGATTATCTCTGGACATTTCCCTACAAATGAGACAATTTCATTCTTCTTTATGTATAAGCAAATTCATTTCTGTCCTCCTTCTTCTTATGATGGACACCTAAGCTGGCTCCATAACCTTGCTCCTGCGAATAGGCCTGCAGTAAATATTGATGAGTGAGAGTCTCTGTGATGTGTTGACTTGGCATCCGAGTAAATGGAAGTATGATAGTTGGGTCATATGGTAAGTCTATTTTGGGGGGG
>CABHPQ010001975.1:0-31742 GCA_902168405.1 Peromyscus aztecus
TCTCTCTCTCTCTCTCTCTCTCTCTCTCTCTCACACACACACACACACACACACACACACACACACACACACACACACACACGCCAGAAAGAGAAGTTATTATTGTACAAGTTCTACCTCTCAGTTCTAGAATCATTTCCTCTTCCCCGATCTGGAAACCTTATTCTCTTTGAGCGTAACAACTCTTTCTGGAATGCAATGAAATATGAAGAGGTGATGATTTCTTCCAAATTAGGAGGACATTAACAATTAAGTGTTAATGCGGACGCCGTTAACAGTAATGCAATTATAACTGTATTCCACAAAGGGCAATAGGAAATAATTACTCTGATCCTCAAGTGAGAGTCGCAAGAGAATGAGATTCTCAATCTACAATTCATTAGGAAGGGCTTGGAAACCTGGATGTACACCTACTGCTGGAAGAGGTGCTCCTGTTGTGACAACAGCCCTGTTGGTGGCATGGCAGGTATGCACACTCAGTCTGTTTGGACGCCTCAAAATGGTTGCAGTGAGGGTCCTGGGAATACTGACTCACTGCTCTCGGGATGGCCAGACGCAGGCACTTCCAATGGGGCTTATCTGAATAGCCAGAGATGCCGTTTTAAGCCTCCAAAGCTAGACCAAATGCTGCAGCGGATGCCCAATCACTTTGCAGCTACTGAGGATGATGAAGTGAATCCAGGCAAATGACTAATCTCCAATTACCATATGTGTGTCAGCACTGAGACTTGACCAGAAATACCGGGTAATTGCAAACGAACCATTAATGCCTATCTCAGTTTTATTTGATTAAAATTGCAGGGCTAAACAGAGAAGCTGATAGAATCTGTCAATTGCTAGTGTTTACTCCTAATGGTGCACAAATGGAAATCTGGCCTCTAAATTCTACATCAATCCTCGGCTCCAGCAGGCCTTCAATAATCCATACACTCCTCTCTCCTTCTGTGTGTTAAGGATTAACACTGCTAATTAAGGATAAAACAAACTTTTTCATAATTTCCCTTCCTTAAAGTCTCTGATGGACTTGCCTACATGAAAAATGGCAAAACTAAACCAGGAGAAAGAGCTTCTGTTTGTCTGTCTGTCTGTCTGTCTGTCTCTCTCTCTCTTTCCAACAAAGCCTGAGTGTTTAGAGATTCTGATATTTTTCTTTGATGCCATTCTGCCTATCTGAGGCCATGCTGCTGTCATCAGTGTGAGCTGGCCTCCTCTCTCCAAAGCTGGCCTTCCACTTCTCTGTATTTCCTCCCAACTCCTCAGGCTTTCCTTAAAAAAAAAAAAAAAAAAGAACAAACTAAGAAGTGCCTCCCTCTTCTGCAAGGCCAATCCTGACTCATGCCTGACTCTTCCTGTACTCATGGTCTTGGTACCACAACCCTGAACTCTGCCCTGGTCTTCTTACTAGCTTTTTACATCCCGACTTGCAGATCTCTGCTCATTTTCCCTCTGCTTTCGACCCCTAAATCTGCCCCCTTCAGTATTTAAGTTTCCCTGAAAAGCTTTTATCACCTTCACATCCACCCACAACTGCTTACTGAATCACAAAGAGCTGAGGATATTAAAGTTCCATGACCTCAATGTGTGCAATTAGAGAAGTGATCTTTTTAAAAATATGGTAGGATCCTAATTGTATTATCCAGTCACTGGACTCCCTCTTCATATTTCATTTTGGAGCATCTGGTCTACAAATTCATGCTAGTCAGTTGAGGACAGAAATATCACCCCTCCAACTGGAACGTACAGCCTGGACAATGTCTACTACTGGATTAGGACCCTTGTTAGTTATGGATAGGGTAGGTAAGAGCATAGAGCTCAGAGCTGCTCATAAAGACTGTGATGAGTCATGACAGCACATCCTCTATGGGAAAGTACTTTCAGGATATAATTAGTGGTCAGTGCTCATGTACCTGGTAACCCATAAAAACCTCCTACTTAGACTCTAACAGACATGTGACCATATCAAAGAAAGAGAATATCATAATTTGTTAAAAATGGATCTCCGTTGAAGGCAAGAGACAAAAAAAAAAGAGGAACATCTTTCTCCCATTTTCATTTTATCATTGTTCTTGTGAACAGGCATGTCTACTAGATAGTATAGAAATCCATTTTAAAAATTAAAGAATGCAGTATTCTCTGCTCTTCGACATTATACATGGAGAAAATAATGAAGTCACTGATATCACAACACAGTAGTTCTTACATGTAATTGGAAATTTCTTTTATTGTTTCTTTCAGCATTTAATAAATGACATCTGTGTCCACATATTTTAGAAATAACCATGATATGATATTTCTTAAAGAGGATCAAAATAGCCTTAAATCTGGGCTGACATATAGAAGTTTTGGAAACTGTACAAAATGCCGCAGTCACAGGAAATATATAGACCTATGCACAAAACCAAGAACATAAGATATAAAGTGTAATTAGATAGTTTTTAATCCAGAAGATTTTGAGAGTAGATGCGGATTTGTGTTTTAGTTTTTATATATTGTGACAGGGTCTTGTGTAGCCCAGACTGCCTTCCACCTACCCCAACTCATGAGTGCTAGGATTGCAAATGTGAACTACCAGGCCCAGCTTAAATGTGGGTAAGGAAGAAATAAAAGGCCAGTTTTCATAATGTTTGGAGACCAGCATCATTGACGGCAACCAGACACTGTGCAGATCTGACAACTAGGCAAACCTGCACTATTTTGCAATATGATCATTTTTTTTAAAGGGTCTGTGTTTGCAATTAGCTAAATCTATACAAATACTGATGTTAATATTAGTTTCGATTAAAAAAAATGGTAATACTTCAGACAATGAAAACCACCAATTCCCTGTAAAGTTCTCTTGGAATTTCTCAGAATTTACAGAAGAACTTGAAATAACTCCTACATTCCTGACTGCCTATTAGCAACCGTCACTCCACAGCTTTCATATTAAAAGCATGGGCACTTGAAGACTTTAGTCTTTAATAAACTGTGCCCAGAGGACATTAGTAAGGAGCGTGCATCAGGTGACAGGACAGTGCTTCTCGAGACAGGGAGGCTTGTCAGACATTGCAACAGGATCCCATGGACCTGTCTCAATCAACTTAATTAGGGACATCTGCAGCACAAGGCTCTAGCCCTGGCAGCTTATTTGCACCAAAAAGGTACAACTCACACGGGACGTAAGAGAGCTGGAATGACAAGCAGATAGTAATCAGCAACATGAGCTGGCTCAGTCATCTGAGAATGCTCAAGGTTGAAATAAAGCTGTAGTGCCCAGGGACACAAATGTCCAAATGTGGAGCTGATGAAAAGGCTGAAGGATATTTGAACAAACCTTTGATATGCTTAGCCCCTGCAGGAATCTCAACACGGTAATGGAGCCCCCTCCCCTCCCCCAGGCACCTGCTGGAACTCTTCAGTCATCTGCACCATACCTCCCAGGTTTGTTCTCACTTACTCCAAGGACCCCTTCGGTGTTTTTCTCCAAACAACTCTGCTGCCTTCTGAGATGTTGTTCCTGATGGAGATCTAGTCTTGGAAGCTGCAGCCTTTGCCCTGCTGACATGGTTTGAAACCTTGCCTCTGGAACCTATACTCCACACCACGTAAATCTTGGCTCTGGAAGGCCAGGCCACTCTCACGCTTTGCATTTTAGGCCTGGGTTTTAGTACTCTGCCTCTACTGACGTTAGTTATTTTTTTCATTTATTTTCCTTGTTGACCACAGTCTGAAGTTCACTGAAGATGAAAGTGGCCAGCTCCTTACTGATCTGGCCTTGTATGCATCCACATGGCAAGAAAAGTTAGGTGTCTTCACCAACCACAACTAGACTGTTTTCTCTAGATTGTTATTAGGGAACCTGTCTTGTCTTAATGTTAACTATAGCTACATAGGGAGACTCATAGTATTAAGCCCAAGGAACTGTGACCATGATAGACTCAATTTTCCAAACACAGTGAATTTGAAAACTCTCTAGGAGTTCTAGCTATTTTTATGTCAACTCGACACAAGCTAGAGTCACCTGAGGGAAGGGGACCTCATTTGAGAAAACACCTTCGTAAGATTAGGCTGTAGGCAAGCCTCAAAAGCATTTTCTTAGTTAGTGATTGATGAGGGTGGCCTAGTCCATTGTGGCCAGTGCCACGCCTGGACTGGTGGTCCTGGGTTCTACAAGAACACAGGCTGAGCAAGCCAGGGTGGCGGGGTGGGGTGGGGGATTGCAAGCCAGTAAGCCGCACTCGTCCATGGCTTCTGCATCAGCTCCTGCCTCTGGGTTCTAGGCCAGTTTGGCGACCTTGGCTCCTCTCAATGGACCCTTTCCTCCCTAAGTAGCTTTCGATCATGATACTTCATCACAGCAGCGGTAACCCTAACTAAGACAGAAATCCTAGTAGTTTACAATTACGGAAGGAAAAAAATGGGTCTCCAACCAAGACACAATCTTCCAAGCCCCATAATGTGTTCTAATCCGAAATTGTAATTTATAAACAAGTGGAGTTTTTATTTGACTTTAACATCTACATAGTTAATAAATCACCACGGTTTAGATCTAGATTAAACACTGTAAACTGGTAGTCTATGAGCCAATTTCAGGTCCATGTATGTAAGTTTAATCCAAACAATGTCATCTTAACCAATGTATTTCTTGTTTGTTTGAGACAAAATTTCACTCTGTAACCCTGGATGCCTTGGAATTCGGAGATCCACCCACCTGCCTCTGTCAGTACTGGAATTAAATGCTAGAGCCACTATGCTTGGCTGCCAGTGTGCATGCGTGCGTGCGTGCGTTTCTCCCCAGACATAAGGCGCTTTATTTTTCTAACATAATAACCCTATGTGGTCACCACAGTTGGAGAGAGCCTAAGTCTTCTGGAAGAGACTTTAGTGTGGGTTTTCACAAGGTGATCAGTGACTTCCTAATAGAAAGACGCTGTTACCACAGTCTCTTCCAGGTCAGGTATCTGTAAGTCTTGTCTAAGATGGCAGGGCATCCTCCTGGCCGGTGTGTAGCAGTCATCAATACCAGCCATCAGCAGCTACTTCAGCAGAGGAGCAGAAGAGATGCCAGTGCCTCTGGGGACAGGGATGAGGTAGAACAGCACAGACTCACAGCAGGTTGCCACCTCAGATGGAAATGTGTGGGTGGGGCCTGCCAATCCCATTCTCCTAATAGCATCTCCACAGAGGGACAATAGAAAGCTTGGCAAGATGTTTTCAGGAACTTCCTGTAAGGCTCTGTAAGAGATTTCCTATGAAGGAGAACTTTCTGCCTTGTCTTGGGACAATAGAAGTTGGGGCACTACAGGCTCTGTGTTTCCCTATGTGGAAATTATCTGGGTGGAAGAACAATTTCCTCTCTGCACTGTCTCCTTACCCGCAGTTTGCAGACCACACTTGATTTTCTTACTCAGCGATTACTGCATACATTGTATTAGTCACAGGAGGCTGCATGCCCCAACAAAGAAGCCCAGTGTCTGTCACTTCTCAGAGTTTTCCACGAAATCAATAGCATTTCAAAGATTGTCTTTCACTTTAAGAAATAGTCATCAACACAGAACAGCAACAAAAAAACAAAACAAAAAAAAAAAAGAGTTTTCAATGCTTTCAGACAAGAATGAATTTCAGTTTTGTACGTAAAAAATTCCCAGAGGACCAGAAACCTTTGTTGAGCTTTTGTCCAAGCACGACTGATACAACCCAGGCAGGTGCTGCCATGCGATCATGCGCCTCTGCATTGGAAGCGAGGGGCAGCTCAATTGCAAGTCACCCATCTATAGCATCTTGGATGGCTTTAGCTGGTGGGTGAGAACAGATCTCTACGCCACCAACTGTGAAGATGTCAGCCCAGTTGGTATCAAGTCCTGGCAAATATAAGGAACACTGCCTCAAATTAAGTCTACATTGGAATATTAATTCCTGGCATTAGTCCACTGAGCTCCAGAATGAGGCTACCTAACTTGCCAGGGGTAAAGTACAAGGAGAAAGCATGGCTATTCAATGCCATTCCAAGTGAAAGGACAAATTATGACGCTTCTTATCTATGTAGGTGCCTATCATTCAAGTGCTAGTATATTAGCATATTCACATAAAATCACCATCTAATAGAACAGCTTCTGTCTGTGGGCAGCCAGCTCCCACTTTTACCCAGGGTACTCTTGAGGAGGGAGGGATGAGAAACTTGTAGAGAGAAAGATAACGGAGATTAAGACAGACAGAAACACAGGATAGCCTCGGGAGGACCTGGATCAATATCCATGGGCCCCTTCTGTCTCTTCAAAAGGGCTTTTTATAACAATGCCAAGGGGCGGGGCGAAAGACCTCCCCCTTGCTAGATCAAAGCATACACAGCCAAGTGTAGACCCTTCCAAACACCAGGTAACCACACACGTGGTCAAGTCATCCCCTTATGCAGCCCTGCTGGGTAAAGCAAGCTCAAGATCTCACTAGAAAACCTCTGTGGGCCTCTACATCTGTCTCAACAGACAGCGGCCGTGCAACCTGATGTTACTTTTTCCTTCTACACATGGTAGGACTGAGCCTTGTTTAATAAATTTTGGGGTTAAGATATTCACTAGACCAGGAAATGATTACTAATAAGTGGCTAAAGGACCCATCCTCACATGATGACCTGTGGCAGTTGTAAGGCCCTTTCTGTTAAACAAATGTGTCATAGTAGACAGAGAATAAACTCTCCCATTGTAAGTTACACAGTATTCGGTGTTAATAATTAATTTGTCTTTGTGGATTAGCACTCCTCGTCTTTACAAATTGGTAGGGGTGCAACCTCACTCCACTCCTGTGAGGTAGCTAATCATTTCATACGCTTCACACCTCCCAGCTATCTGTATCACTGACCTCTAAGAGATAAGTGTGATGCGGCAGATGGCTTATAGTACTCAGTTAATGTCCTATGACAATTTAGACCAGGAAACCACATTAGAATGTTCATGGGGAACGGAGGACTATATGAACTTTCCAGGAAATCCAAGAGGAACAAAATGCCACTCCTGTCCACCAATGATTCGGTCGGGATCCTGGGGAAAAAAAAATGTAAAGAGATTCTAAGGCTGTCAGTGGCACAGTATTTCCAAGGTGGTTTTAAAAGCTATTTTTAATCTGCTGCGTTGCTGAAAGGAAACTGAAACCTGAAAAACCAGTATAATTTTAAGGGTTGATCAAGGACCACATCAGCAATTCTATAACCTTGCATAAGAGTTGTGCATCACAACACAGAGTTGTCTAGGGTACCCACAATCTGATTAAATATTTCTCAGGAGAGCTGACCCACTTATATCACCCCAAAAAGAGACCCCTTAGAATCACTCTTCTTGAGACTTATACACCTTAAGAGTTGTAAAATGTACAGGCCGAATGCTTTCCGGAGCAATGGGATGCTTAGAATTAATATCAATACTTTCCAGATCCTTAAAAAACTGTCGAGTGTCCAAATCTTTTACAAAAGTGAATCTCAAACTGTGTTCATGTTTTTCACAGCCTGGTACCTTTTGAGATGGTACAGTTGGAAAAATCAATAAAACATGAGATGGAAGATGCCAGGGTGGCTTGAGAGCTTTGAAAAAGCACAGCGGAGAGCAGAGGAGAGTACATAATACTTAGAATGGAAGTATGTAAACCTTTAGAAGTCTGCGTTTTCATAGCTCCCTCATGAAGCACACATCCAATGCTGTTTCACTGATAAACAAAGCTATCAACTGGCTTCTTTGGGGTTTCAAGACAAGACAGACCATTCTATTCCCGCTGTTTCCCCCTTCTGGCTTAATTAGCTATACAATAAATGAAAATGACCAGTTCAACAAGAACATTGGAGTAGAATTTGAGGGAAAACAGTTCATTACCTTTCAATCAAGTACAATTCCCAGAAATTTCAGGTTCAGGAGTCTGTGCTTCCGACTCCCTGTAGAAATGCTTTATATTTAGTCTACTTATCTACCTGCAAGATGTTGATTTTCAAACACACATCCAGACACAGGCTCTGTGTTATACTAAGTAACAGAAATATATTATTTTCTTGTTTGTTATTATCCTGACTCCAAGAAATGATTTCGTTCACAAATAAGAAGAAACAATGTGATTCGAATTTACGCTCTAAAAACAAGTAAACATGGCAAAGGGGTGGCAGACAGAGTCCAGACAGTTAACTTCTTGCCTTGTAAGCTTGAGAACCGGAGTTTGATCCCCAGAACCCACTTAAAAATGTGAAGCTAGATGTCATGCATGTGTAATCGAAGTCCTGGGAGGTGGAGACAGGGGGATCCCTGGGACTCACTCTAGCCTAGTTGGAGAACTCCAGATCAATGAGTGCTCTTGTCTCAAAGGAAATGAATAGTATTTCTAAGGGTGACACCCAAGGCTGTCTGTCCTTTGGCCTCTCTGAACACATAGACAGACAGACAGACAAGCAGGCAGGCAGGCAGACACACACACACACACACACACACACACACACACACACACACACAGCATACACACCTTTTAAGGCCTTTTTCCCTCTTCTAAAACAGATTAAGAACTTAAAATTCATTGGGGAAATTCTTTCTAGATTATTGTTGCATGTGTGACTACAAAAGGGCAAGGAAAAAGAAAAAAAACCACACGTCAAAGGGTTCTCTGTCAGGCACTACTTCGAACTAACTGCTCTAGGACACGCTCTGTGTTGGATGCAACCATGAAAGGGCCTCTGGTAATTACACGAATTATATTTCAACTATCTTTGGTTCATCAACTGCCTTTTGGGGACAGACTTTACAAATACTTTCTTTCCCTAAATAATCCTACTTTCTTTGGGGTGGACCTAACAGTAACAGCCAAGCTACTGGTACACGGTGTGTCCAGGCAGAGCCGTAGCATTCCTTTGGCTGCCTGTCCACCTGCGCCGTGGCCTTCCCACTGGACGGTCTGCATGGGACTAATCCAGGCCACCTTATCTGAACGACAATTTTTTTAAAAAATTAAAAAAAAAAGTATAGAGCTTTAAGTATACTGTAGCTTATTTGCTAAATTATGCAAACTAGTATACTTCTAAATCAAACGCTTACCTGTTCTAAGGAGAGTCCCTCTGGTGCTAAAGCCCACTTTAACAAGCCATCAATCAGAGGCTGATATTTAGAGGTAGCATAACTGATTAGTAGCAGTGGAATTTCAGGCCATTTTTAGTGATAGCCACTAAAATACAGGAGCAGCTTTTCAAAGCCCCTGGAAGGAAAAAAGTCTGACAAAAAAAAAAAAAAAAAAAACAACTCTGACTGACAGATACATAATGCTGATAGAAATAGCATGCATTATGTCACACCTAATAATCCACATGTGCCTCATTACCCAGCTGTTTGTGTTACACCCTGTTGCCACAAAAGCTCGCGGCTTCTGCTCCTGCTCCAGCAATTAATATGCACATCAAGCACAGTGGCCATCATCATCTACGGAGCAGAGGAGGGAGGCATGCAAGAGAGGTGCAGACCAACCGAGAGAGACCTCAGCAGAAACCCCGCTCAGCATTATTCAGGAATGTTTAGTTGCTTGCTCAAATTCATCACTAACAAAGGGCCTATTTCCCAAAGGTCTGAGCTGTGTAATTAGCAGCAACAAACACTGCCCCAAATCAGGTCAACCTGTGGGATTAGTTACAAAGGTTTTGTAAATTTCAGAAGATATCTACACAGATGTCAGGAAAACACACACACACACACACACACACACACACACACACACACACACACACACACACACACAAACACCCAGCACACATAATGGATGCAGCCACAGCCATTAAGTAGTTTTGGATTTGTGAGACTCAGACAACCAATACATTTTATGGGGGAAGTCATAAAAGTCAGATAGGAAAAAATATATAGCATGAAAGTTGCAAACTTCTAGACAGCATGTAAAAAATGCAGGCAAGTGGCAGGGGCAGGGGAAGAAACGCACGGGCTGGAGCTCATCACTCTTGATAAATAAGACAGGGTCACCTGAGTTTACTTCTGGAACCAACAGAAGTCCCTTAGTGTCTAATTATTTTGTAGAAGGATTGAATTTCTTCATGTTCGCATTTACGGTTGTCATTAGTCTGTTCATACTTCATTAGTCAGCTTGCAAAAGCAAAACTTTCATTTTATTTATGGAAGTTTTTAGACTTCTCTTAAGGCGGCTCCGAAAACATAAAATTAAGCAGCCCTAACCTTTCCGTCAGGAAAGTCGACAGACCCAGAGAGATGCAAATACATGTCAGCGTTGCCCATTGATTAAAAAGGCTCAAAATCAAGAAAGGAATTTTAATTTGGATGAAAAGAATAATTTGCAAGTGATTGGGTCCAGAATGACATTACAGATGAACGTTAAAGCTAGTGACCTCATCTTGACAAATCACTCTGGTTTGCTCTAGATTTGTTCATATTTGCTAAACAACACTGTTTCATTCTCATGGTGACTATTAGGTTTTTGTTTGTTTGTTTGTTTGTTTGTTGTAAGCAAGTTGGCAATTTTCAAATCAGAAGTCAAAATATTGTCTTGGTTGTCAATAAAAAAAATTAATAAAACACCTCTAGCCCAAGGGTACATATGCAAGCAACTGAATGGTAATGGATTAGAGAAGTGCACTTCCTTCTACATCTGGTGCTAATTAAAACCTGATCAGAGTAATAATTGAGCGGTGCCCAGGCTATCCTTAATTCTGCGTGTCAGGTTTCAATTGTTTGACACAAAAGTACTGACCTCAATAAATGAAAACACATTAAAAAACCTAAATTATAGCTACCCTTATCCAGGCCAACAAGTGATTTACTGTAGCTCTGCGTTTTGGGGGTTACATGAGACACAAAAGTTTTCTCGTGAGTTCTGAATGCCACTTCTGGAAAAGGGAAACCCCTGGGACTTTCATTCAGTGGCATTCCTCCATCAAATCTAAATACACAACTAAATATTACTTCCCTATCCTAATCCTAACTGAAATGAGAAATAAGACATTTCCGAACTGAGTTGCGCATATATGCGAGCCAGGCATGCTGCTAAGCATTCCAGGTTCGTGAAGTCTTTGCAGGACCCTGGAGCCGAAGGATAATTTGCTTCCCCTCCCTCACACATAAAGACACTGGTTTGCAGGCTATGACTCCACAGCCCACAGTCTTCTTTTATCACACTTTATTTATTTATTTACTTATTTATTTGGTTTTTCAAGACAGGGTTTTTCCATGTAGTTTTGGTACCTGTCCTGGATCTCGCTCTGTAGACCAGGCTGGCCTTGAACTCACAGAGATCAGCCCACCTCTGCCTCCCGAGTGCTGGGATTAAAGGCGTGCGCCACCACTGCCCGGCTTATCACACTTTATTAAAGTAAGGGGGAAAGAATATATATCTAGATACTTTGTAAACAAGGAAAAGGATATAGAATTTCCAGCATAAAATACTTGTACATGCGCTGGAGAGATGGCTCAGTGGTTAGGAGCACTGGCTTCTCTTCCAGAGGTCCTGAGTTCAATTCCCAGCACCCACATGGCGGCTGACAACAATCTGTAATGGGATCTGATTCCCTCTTCTCTGATATACATGAAGAGAGAATACTCATATACATAAAATAAATAAATCTGAAAAATAAAATACTTGTATTCTCTGAAATACCTTTTACAAAAAAAAAAAAGCAAAATCTCAAAGCACATTACAAACAGTACTGACTTATTGTTTTGGATGTGACAACTAAATAAGAGGAAAATGCCTGATCCTATCAGTTTTAAAAGCCATTGGAAAACACAAAATCATACATATCTATATCCAAAGTGTTCTGTGTTGAACATATATAAAGTTCTAGTTAAAAGTGGAAAGCAAACATTCCTAGTTTGATATAACCATTTAAAGAAATGCATACTAGTGCTCAAACAGGAGGGTTTTTTTCCCCCATAAACCAATGTGTTCCTAGAACCATTCAGACTTTATCTACTCAGCGTTTGCTGTTCCTATTTAAAATCAAATTCAGTGGCATTTTTTTGTAAAATACTACCTCTTTCTTCATGAATGGATTCGTGACAGAGACAAGAAATACTATCAGCTCTACCATATGATAAGAAAATAATAAAAAGTTCCATTTTGTACAAACGCAGCATAAGGAACTCTTGTTAAAAATCCTCTCAGGCACTACAGAAACCCGGGCTAATGGCACACGGTTGGGTTGGTCCTACCCAGGAGCCTGGTGGGGAGGGCTAGATGCTCCATCGACCAATTATGTCGATGCCTGAGTCCCTTTGGTAAGTGAACTAAAGGCAAATGAAACTTTAAAGGGAGCATCACAGACACTCCAAAAGAGACCACGATGTAAGCAGAACCACGACAGTGGGAAGACAGACTGGGAGGGCAAGCTGAGGCAAACAACAGGGTCCAAACTGAAGGGGGCACTGGACGCTGCACCTTGGGAACCACCTTGACTTTGTTACGGCAGGGATCCACCCCCGCCCCCCACTTCCACAATGATTTGCTTTAGAGCACAAGGCCAAGTAACTGTGGACTGAACTTTCTGAAACTGTGGAGCCTAAATAAATAATTCCTCCCTTAAAGTACATTCCTTAGGTACTCGGTCACAGCTACTAAAAAAGTAACTAATGTAAATGGTCTCATTACTACAGAGTTCTAAGCACAAGAAAGTCCATTCCTCTCATAATAATAGATACATAAGTTGCAGACAGAACGTACCCTTACACTATTATTATTATCATTATTATTATTATTATTGGTGGTGGTGGTGTTTAATTCAAGTAAACATACTTACAAAATGAAAATTTATTCTTGACTAGTCCTCTGCCCAGAAAATATTCCTTTTAGGAGAAAGGAAGGGGGGATGTGTCTCTTGTAGAACTAGGGAATGAGAAGTCAATGGTGGCCTGCGCACATGTTTGCACCCTCATTTTGGGTTTTTGTAGCCTACTTTCAGGAAAGCCCTAGAGCTTGGCGAACCAATGAAGGCTACATCTCTTTATGTGACCTTGCTGCCTTGGTAGCTTTTGGAAGCTCTGAATAGCAGCGGAATTTCCTGTGGGCCCTGTCATGACATCATCTGGGCACTGTAGCCTGTGGTGGGAGAAAATTAAGCTGATATTTATAGAAGGTATTAAAGACGGGCCACCTCATGCCAGGCTGGAGATGACAAAATGTCAGCCCCAGTCGTATGACAGTCTGTGGTGTCCCTCTGTCACCCCTTTTTCTCTATACAATAGAGACCTACATTTATGTACATATATATATGTGTGTGTACACACACACACACACACACACACACACACACACACACACACGACACTCACAGAAAAATAAATTGAAAAGAGCACCGAGGCAGAGTGTATTTCACGCACTAGTGCCAATGTTTCATATCTCATGAACCTCGGGAAAACAATTCGTAGAACTAATTAGTTTACAGTGTTTAAGCAGCTTGTTCTTCGTTTTTTAATCTTCTTTATGTAATACTGTGAACAAAGCCATATTATCTTCTGATTTTTTTTTGTACAGTTTAACAAATATAATCTCCCCTTTCTTTCCAGAGATTACTTCATTTAGACATCAAACTATCTTGTTGTTGTCCCCCAACCCCCCCGGGGAGAAAGGATAGAAATAAATTGACATCTATGCGCATAGGTCTCAATGGTCTACCAGATCCACCCAGGCCCTAATCCTCTTGGTTGTCATGGAATCCACCTGGCTTAATTATATTTACAGTGTTTTCAGTTATAGCACACAGCACTCGGGTTTTTCCTGAACTGTTCACATCTTCCTGAATCCTAGCTATAAGTCACACCCTGGCTGCTGTCTCCTTTGCAGATTCTGGATAATAATAGGGTACTCTTGCCTGCCACACAGCATTAGGGTCTTGGAGAACAGAGTGCTGATAAATCTCTACTCAGGTCTGAGAACACAATTTAAGAGAACCCAAGACAAACTCCGACTTAATGGAAATGGATACAGGGATGTACAAATTTAGAGGGCAAGGCAGGGAAGAAAAGAGAACACACTCAGGAAGTTTTATATTAAAATAGGACTCTCAGACATGACTCTTAAGACCTGACGATCCTTTATTCCCTTTCATATTCTGGATGGACACTTAACTGCTGAACCGTCGTAATGCTAAGACACATGATTTTGACACTGCAGAAATTTCAAGGTTTCTGTTTATTTATTTAATTATGTACATGCGTATGGAGATGTGCACATGAATACCGGTACCCACAGAGGCTGGAGGAGTCAGGTCTGCCTGAAGCTGGAGTTACAGGTCTCTGTGAGTCACTTGATGTGTGCTGGCAACTGACTCAGGTCCTCTGTAAGAGCAAGATGTAATCTAAACCACCTAGTCATCTCGTGAGTCCCAGATAGTAAAAATTTAGACAAACTGAAATCCAAGACTCCTTAAGGCTAGTATTGGAATAATTATATTCTCCTAGTAGGTGTTATCCACACACACAGAACTACTCACACTACCGAGAACTTGAGGCCATTATCCCCTAGAGAAACCTCTTTCAGCTGGCAGAAAGCCTGCCTCAGACTGTGACTTCTGTTTGAATCCACACTATTAAAGAAATTTTATAGTCTTGGTAAAACACAGTACTCAATACAAATTTTCATTTGCTTGTTTGAGAACTGTTGGCAGTCCCATGGTGGCTGGCGATCTACCTTAAAGTTCACTCTGTCCTTAATTGTCAAACAGATTCATAGTAACTCCTAATTAGTGCAAAACAGGTAATACAGCTGCGACTCTGAACACCTTTAGCATCTCTATCAAGCTGTGGAGCCCTCTCTGCTCTCCCAAGGTTAATGGTTGCTAGTCTTCAGAGAATTATGGAGTGGTTTCCCACAGTGAGGGAGGACTCCTGGCTCTCCAAACCTTTGCTCCTCAGCTAATGGAATCAGCAGAAGACGCCAACTGTCAGGTTCCAGCAATAAGGCAAAAGAAAGTCTCTGCACAGCTTCCAAGTCACACAGGGGATCTGATTCTGAGCTCAGGTGAGAGATTTAAATGGATCCATGGCAACACCATTTAGTGTGCAGTTACTGAAATGAGGGGAAAGGCAGTGTGGCATCATACAGGTGCCTGAGAGTTCTGAGTTTAAGATAGACACTAACACAATTTAAGCCAACAAAAGCAATGATATTTGCCCCTAAGACCCTACTCGAAGAGCATCAGAATGAGATCACTGGGCATCCCAGGGAGGCCACGCCTCAGTTTAGGCAAATTAAATGAGTTGATAGTGAAGAATGAAATGAGATGGACCTACTACCTGGATGTCTCAGTTAGGGTTTCTATTGCTGTGAAGAGACACCATGGTCACGCCAACTCTTAAAAAGGAAACATTTCATCGGGGTGGTCTACACTTTCAGAGGTTTAGTCCATTATCACTATGGTGCTGGAGAACTAGCCATATGTCCTACATTTTGGCTTACAGGCAACAGGAAGTGGTCTGTCTCGGTGGGCGTGGCTTGAGCATAAATGAGACCTCAAAGCCTGCCCCCACAGTGACACACTTCCTCCAACAAAGCCATATCTATTGCAACAAAGCCACACCTCCCATTAGTGCCACACCCTTTGGGAGGTCATTTTCTTCCAAACCACCACATCTCAGGGGACATCAAAGTAAGGTGCCACCAGCAAGAGGCTGAGCTGTTGTGACAATCTCATGGCTTTTCTTTTGCGTCCTCATTCTGAGAGATCAAGAATGTTTCCAAGCAGGTGTACGGAGAGCTCAAGGGAAGTGTATACACAAAAGGAAATCCATCCATAACATAAAAACGTCAAGGAGGAGAAACACAGTGAGTGAGAAAGACCAAAGAAAATTAAGGAAAACTCCAGGAGAAACCGAATAAGGTGGAATTAAAAAAACAAAGACAAAAAAGAAATAAACCAAAATCAAAAGAAAAGTACAGAAAAGTCTAAGAGGGAGGTTTACATTTCTAATCCTGTTTTCTTCCTCCCTTTGATTCAAATTCCTTCTCTACAGTGCAGTTCTCTCCGCACTGTATGACCCAATTTCAGATGAGCTTCCACTTACAGCAGTCCCCGGGTAGAAATAATGGGGGGCAGGGGGGGATAAAGAAAAGAAAAAGTTCCTTCTTAGCTATGAAGAATGCAAAATACGTTAAAATGCAAATTCGGTGTAAAAAAGAAAGCAAGACAGACTGCACACACTCCGCCGCAGTGAATTCTCAGGCAGAAGTGGAAGCCAGCTAGTAACCCCCTGAGGTGCACTAGCATAATGTAAGTGTTTCAAGTTTGCTGGATGATAGACAAACAGCTAGACCCCTTACTACTCAATGGATCTTTGCCTTTTCCTTTTTTTTTTTTCAGGGCCAGGAAAATGTTTGTGGCAGGATTGGATCCGGAGAAGGAGTGAATTGATCTGTTAGCTTTTCGTATTGGACCAGAAATAATTATTGCCATACCTGCTTCCCATGGATTATGTTTAAAAGCCATAGACACTCACTTACTCTGTTTTTAGACTATAGGGAGCTGATTGGAACCAGGGCTCACGTTCACTGACTTGCACTTATTTTAAAAACCAGGCTTAGTAGGGAAGAAAAGGTCAAAGAAGTAATGGAGGATGATGATGATGATGATGATGATGAGGAGGAGGAGGAGGAGGAGGAGGAGGAGAAATAATGATGTTCCCTTGCATGCAAGTAAACCCTGTTTCAGATGAAATTCTCAAAGGGTCTCAACCTCACCTCCCACTGCATATAAGTCTATTCTTCAGGGTTTCTCTTTTAAGCTGCACTTTTATGTGCTTATTTGTTAACATGGAATAGCAAATGATTTGTTTTCTACTGAATCCCACAAACCAGGCACTGAAATGAGAAAGACATATTTAGATGCCCTTAAACTTTTAGGTTCATCTTTAAAATGTACCATAGCAATGTCACATTCAGAGTAAATATGCATTTTTACTTAGACGAGACAAGAAATGAGGGTCTCACAAGCAAAGTGGCATTGAAGGCTTTACAATAAATTACTGTATGATCCCTATTGGTCCATCTTAGCTCAGAGCAAATTGCAGTCATCTGATAGATGTGCAATCACAAACAAGGGAAAAATAAATCATATGATTCCTGAGTATTTTATGTATGAAAAGAACACTAAGGCCAGATTCCCACCATACACACACACATGCACACACACATACACACACACACACACACACACACACACACACACACACACATACACACGCTTGCCAAATTTAATCCAATACATTTTCAAATGCACTTTATTCTGGACGCCCCCTTTTCCCTGAGTATTAGGATGGGTGAGGGACCTTCTGAATCTGTCAGGAATAAGGCTCATGCATAAGAAAGAACTAGATGATAATTCTAAGAAAATGCACAGCTGAACAGTGAAAGGTGGCTTGAGTAATTCAGACATATTCTGCAGCTACGAAAGAAAAATGATGACAGACTGCAAGATGTAGGGGACTTCTAGAACTGAGTCATATCCACCTTCCTCCCCGTGGTGTAGAACATTGTAATATCTCCTTACTTGGGTGAGAGTTGTAAGTGCATTACTCCCTGGGCCAAAGTGATTCCTCAATATTTTGTTATAGAGAGGATTGTGTGAAGATGAAAATATTGAAAAATATACTGAAATAGCTTTTAGCACCAAGTGATATGCAGACTATCGCCCACCACAATATCACCCACGATAACATTGCCTAGTCCTGGAAATCTCGGACCTGCCGGTTACTGTAGTGTAACCTACCCTCTCCTCTAACTAATATATGTATATCAAAGTGAGGAGGGTCCCAAAGAAATAGATCTGAACATGGTCTCAGATCAAGGATCTCCTCAATGTATTTAAACTGACTCTGCTTCCCGCCTTTGCTGAGAATATTCCAACTTTCCAACTCCTGAAATTAACATGTCTTTCCCACATCATTGTTAGCATTCTAAGACTCCGGTCAGTCACATCTCTATAGCAAACAGCAGGCCACACCCTGCTGTGGAATGTTCTGTATGGCAAATGTGTTGCTAATAAAACACTGATTGGCCAGTGGCTAGGCAGGAAGTATAGGCGGGGCTAACAGAGAGAATAAAAAGAACAGGAAGGCAGAGGGAGGCTCTGCCAGCCGCCACCAGGACAAGCAGCTTGTAAAGATGCCGGTAAGCCACGAGCCATGTGGCAAGGTATAGATTTATAGAAATGGATTGATATAAGATATAAGGACAGTTAGCAAGAAGCCTGCCACGGCCATACAGTTTGTAAACAATATAAGTCTCTGTGTTTACTTGGTTGGGTCTGAGCGGCTGTGGGACTGGCAGGTGAGAGAGATTTATCCTGACTGTGGGCCAGGCAGGAAAACTTAAGCAACAACACCCCGTAGCATAAAGGTAAAGAGCACACTCCTTAGCATCGGACTAAGCTCCAGTGTGACCTCTGACCTCTAGCTCCCATTCTTACCACCGGTACCCAGACTGAGCCAGATTCTGCTCTCGCCCACGAATTGCTACCCAATGCTTTCTCTATCTGCAGTGCTCACCCCCTCCCTCCCTCTTCTCCCTGGTGAACTCCTAAATCAACTTCTGGCAAGATTCACTTCCTCTGCAAGGCCTTCATCCCCTCTCTCCTCCCCTGGCACTTTGCACATTCTATTACAATACACTGTTCCTTAAAAACGGATTCCTGTCTGTCTTCTCCCACCGGATGGTGAGCCGCTCCAGGCAGGGACCGATTTCCTTATGTTTCCTCCAGAGTGTCTGACAGGCAGTTAGAAGTTGCAGAAATAATGAATGAGTAAAGGAAGGGAGGGATGCATGGATGGATGTGTGTGTGTGTGTGTGTGTGTGTGTGTGTGTGTGTGTGTGTGTGTGATGGTATTAGGCAGAGGACAAGGAGGAGAGCAGAGCTTTGTTGAATGGTGTAAAATAAAAACTTAAATGGCTAGGGTGGTGTCCAATTATAAAGCCTGAGAATTTTTCATTTGATCCAAAGGGTGACAGTGAAGTCATTGTAATGTATGGAGCAGGGGGAAATGATAGAAATTTTGTTCAGCCTTGTAGCCCCTTCTGCCCTGAATGACAGCTGTTTCCATGCCAATCTGACTCCCTCTTTGACTGTAAAGTTCCTTGAAAACAGGAGTGATATTTGCATCCCCTTTAGCAACCAGCACAAAGTTTGTACAACAGGTGCTGACAAATGCTTGATGGATTTAATTTTATAAAAAAACGATTCCCTCGGCTCTGAAGCTGGAGAGAAGGCTAAGCAGACCATTGCATTGGCACGCAACGTCAGGTGGGGAATGGAGCTAAGGGAGGTGGGGCTTTTTAAACCAGACACAGGAATTCTAGAGTCAGCCCCATCACAAGCTTCCTTGGTCTTACTCTACCTTACAGTTTTGAGGCCAGGGTCCTGGGGGAAAGTGGTAGTGTGTTTCCAACACAAATTCCTGGGTGAAGATTTGTTTTCTCCCATGGAGTAAGTGAGTTTATGGGGAGGTACAGAGCGGTGAGGAGCCAGCCAGGACATACAGGCAGATACGAGCAGCCAGAAATAGCAGTTGATTACCTACAAATTTTATCCCTTTTTTTTTTTTAGGTTGTTCGTTAATCATTTATTTACTCCCTCTTTTTACATTTATAAATCAGCTCCATTAGGTGAGACACAATTGTTTCTGAAGTTTATTCAACAGTCTATTTTAATTCATTATCTGTTTTTACATTCACCCTTCTCACTTCATCCTCCAATCACAGATGGTCAAGGAGGCGAAGGAATGACGCATCCGTCCACTCTGGTGTTTCTGGTTCCCCAGACATCTCTCCGGTTACTCTAGATCAGACAGAACATTTCCGAGCCCCGGATGTCAATGGGGAATGCAGCGGGCATCTAACTGTTTTATGAATCCCAAGGCAAAAGCGGAACTCCATTCAGAAGTTAGACCTAATGAAAATACGTGCAGGAAAAAAAAAGCATAAAGGGTGAAAACTGAAAATCTTTGGAAGAATTCCCAAATCCTGAACATGAGGAATGCTACCTTTAATCTCCCACGGTAAAATATGTATCTGAAATAAAATTTAAATATATATATATATGTATATATATACATATATATATAACCACTACCATTACATATACCATCTAATCTATAGCCAACTCATCTATTAGATCAGATAAAATTTATATAAAACGGCACATATTTAAAGCTCTTTTACTGTAAAGAGAAGGGGCACTATTCAAGGGTCAACATGGAGTGTAGCTATTGTGCTGGACTAACTCTCCTGAGCATCCTGTGCTGATCTGACACCACCTACCCACCTGCACATGACCACTTTTTCATATCATTTATTTGAAATAAAAAGAGAAAGGAAAAAAAAAACCCACATGCCCACTGCAAAAGTTATGTAGTACAGTTCTCTAGACAGTCCTGGAGGATCCAGCTCTCTGCCTAGTCTGTCCTCTCCCCTGACTTTTTGCCTATAGTTCTCAACAGTAACTGTAGAATTTGCGGGAAATGCCTAATTGGGCCATACATGGTGAACAATGACCTGCCATAATAACACTGTCAAGCCCTTCAAATCCTGGGGCTGTCTGTTACTCTAGCATAGCTTTCCTGTCCTAACAGATGTGTATAAAGTAAGGCAGGGCCTAGAAGACTTATCTCTGATTATGGTCTTCTATTGAAGACCGCTTTGATGTATTCAAGTGAGTCTCGGTCCCGTTTTGCTGAGAATATTCCAACCTTCCTCTTCCAGTAGCACTGACCAGAACATCCTAAACACGATTGCTATCTCCCATTCAGGACAGCTGTTAGCCCAGCCACCTAGTGTGTCCTCTGGACCTAAGGTATACAAGTCAAAGTGATCTGATTTTCAGGGTCCCTTAGCTATAGCTGACAGACAAGATTCCATGCTCCAAGGAGAGCTTCCCTGAGCTTTGAGGACAGGTCAACAACAAATGCCAGAGTCTACTATCCCTTGACATCCATTTGTAGATAATAAACATGCTTTACGTAACTTTATGTGCACGACGTCCTTTCTGGACAGATTCAGAGGAGTTGGCAACCAGTGCCCACCAAACACATTTATGTCTCCTAGTCACATTGTTTTCGAGTTAAACAACCCTCTATCTCCATGAACTGTAGTACACTTACCATTTCAAAAAGAGACAAACATTTCTTGATCCTCCACCCTGCACCCTCCACACTCAGATCCGCTCCTGCCAGAGAAAAGCCGCAGCGTTCACCTCCTCTTCCAGGAAAGAAGTGTCGTAACTGCCTCTGTTCCAAAGTCCTTTAGACATGGGAGTTCCCCTTAGAGGCTGAGGCAGGGGACTGACCACTGATCTGTACCTCTCACTACACATCAGAAGAATGCTGATGCAGTTTTAGTGTGTGTGTGTGTGTGTGTGTGTGTGTGTGTCCACAAAAGCATTTCAGCAGAGAATCACATCCCCTTTTTTTTGCTGGGAACCATTCAGCGGGGGAAGAGATACAGTACTAAGTCTAGTTGCACAAACTCTAACCCCAAGTTATCTTGACCATCCTACCATATAGAGTACCTTGCAGAGATGCTACTCATCTCACCTCTGAAAAAGAGATGAGATTTCATTAACTCTTTGACTTGATGATTTGGAAACTGAGTTTCCAGCTCTACGGCCATATACATCTTAGCAGCACATTTTACGTTTATTTATTTAAGCCACATCTGGATACGAAGGGATTTATGAATTAGAGAGCGTGCATGTTATCAGGTTTCAACTATAACATATTCAGGGACTTTTGGCTTTGTCATCCCTGGTGACAGGAGACACACTGGCTTTTCTGCGGTCTACCCAAATGGCCTATAGGGTAAAGGTCAGAAAATAAGTCTGCACCTCTGGGAAATGGAAAACCATGGCATGGTGTATGCCCCAAGTAGCAGGGCTCTTCTCAGTTCCAATGTTTTCTAATGAAAATCCCTTCTTCTTGGCGTTTTTATGGTTTTCTATGTATAATCACAGTCCATAAGTGAAAGTCACCTTCTTTGGAGTGGAACGGGATAATTGGATGGGAAGGCTTCCCATTGTCGAGTCTTTTATAGACTGAGTTTTGGAAGAATGTTTACATCTACTTATTTACGTGTTGTATGTACACACACACACACACACACACACACACACACACACACACACGCGCGCGCGCCAGTGTTCCCTCTGCACGGCAGCACCCTGCTTCGGCTGCCGAAGCAGTTACATCATCACCTGTCGCCATGTGCACCCCTTAAAAGTGTCCGCCAGGCACAGATCGCTGCTCTCTTACTTCTTTTGCCTGTCATCTTCTTCTCGTTGTCTTTTCCCTCTTCTCTCTCTCTCTCATCGGTCTGCCTGCCTCTCTTTCACTCTCCCCCTTCCCCAATAAACCCCTTGCACTAACTCTGTTGAGCATGGCATGTTTACTTAGTGGCATACCTCGGCAGGGCCTACCATAAGGTACCCACTTTACCTTTTTATTTTAATCCCTTCAGCCAGCACACGTGTGGAGGTCAGAGGACAGCTTTCAGAAGTCAGTTCTCCCTGTCCACTATGTGGGTCCCAAAAATCAAACTCAGGGCATCAGGTTTGGCAGCAAGTGCCTTTGCCCACTGTGCATCTCCCTGGCCCATAACTTGAGTTTTGTACCCATGTACATGCAACACACACACACACACACACACACACACACACACACACACACTATACACGTCTTAAAGAATCCATGAAAGAAAAAAAAACCCAATATTTATGGCTGATTCTCTACAAACACTTCAAAGACTGTATCTAAAATACTTCACAGAAAAGAATCACATGTCACCCTTCTGTTGTGATTATTATTCAGCCAGAAAGATCCTTACCCCGTCAACATTACGAAAGTTAAGAGACTTTTTAAAAACTAATGTATTTTCAAAGGAAAGCATATTATTTCTCCGGAGTTATTCCTGAGGAATATTCAGCACTTCAAGTAAATACATATTATCTCATTTATCTATTGTGATCAACTGACTGTCTTCAATGGGACTCAAGAAGCTTCTGGAATGCGTTTTATTGCATCATTCCAAGAGAGACAGCAGTTTATGATCCTCTCAGAACAAAATAAGACTGAGGTATGTAGGCCCTCCATTTCACTCTCAAAGAAAATTACCTAAAGGTGTATTCTTGTGATATGCACATATCACAAGATACATTTTTTTTTAAAGAGGAGGGGGGGAAGGTTGAAAAAAAAAAAGTGCCAGATTTGAAGCCACCAACTGGGGAGAGAAGTAAATATGTCCTATTGTTACTTCATGCCCCACTGCAATAATTACTTTTATTTGTTCATTTTCTAGAGCCCACACAATAGTTCTGTCTTTATCTTTTACAACCAAATACTTTCCAGTAAACAAGAGATAAAAGAGCAATAAAACCTTTGTTCTCCCTCCCTTCAGCCAAGCAACCCTAAGGCCCATTTTATCTCCAGAGCTGTTATCTGAAGTGAATTACTGATAAGAAAAATTAAAGCCCCAGACTGGATGGGGAGGGAATTGCAGAGTGCTGCGCATGCCCTGTCTCTGTTTGTGGGCCGGATCAAGAGTCATCACATTCTTACCAAGCAGCCTGTTTAGGCAAAGAAAACTGTCTAAGTGACTCAGAAGCCTAAATTACTTTTCCAAGGAGAAAAACCAAGTAAATAACAACACCTGGAAAACCAGAGGCATAGATAGGTACGCTATACATATTTGAATTTGCAAACTAAATGGCAGGAGACTATTAATTTCCACTTTCAAGAAGACTCCTGTGGAGACAGACTAGCTCCAATGACCACCTTCACAGACTTTAGGAAGGTCTCCAGTCCTCTGGTCGCTCCTTACCCTGGCAACTTCAGCTATCACCGGAAATGCACGTTCTCTGAGTACTTTACATGCTTCGAATCGATTATATTCAAACAGCCCTCTGTGCGTCATGATTCTGCACATTCCGAAAACAAAGATAGATACAAAGCACACAATGGGTACACAGCCCTGCGCTGCTAGTTTGGGCACTGCCAGGTAATGTGACTCAAGAATCTACTTTCTACAGTAGTTTTACAGGAGCGTACATCTCCGAATATAGCTTTGTTCATCTCAATAACAGGCTTTCCCTATGCTACTGATGTAGGTAGCAATCAGCCATGCGTTCTTATTCTATTAATTAGTCATTTTTAATAAAGTACATATCACACACACCCCCAAAAAAATCTTGTGTCCAGTACTTGAAACTGCTTAGCTTCTGCTTTCCCCAAAAGGAATTAAAAACACATTTCCAGCCACCTCTGAAGTCAGTCTCTTTTAGTATTTGTAGCTCTTGCAATCAAATGGCTTTAGAAGGCCTGGTGTTGGCTGCACGGCTGTGCCAACTTAACCCAGAATGAATACCAGGAGCTTCTGGCAGGGAGCAGGTGGCTTGTGTCAAAGAGAAGAGGAGAGACTTGGCCAGTGCCAGTACAAAAGCACTGACCAGGTACATGTTCCCAACCTCCCCCTCTAAACTCAACTCAGCTCTCCCTACCTCCTGCCCTGCCCCCGACCACCATCAAGAAACAGCTCTACACAGATGATTTTTGTCACAGATAGGAGCAGAGGGTTTGGGTCCCTCCGAGAGGTCATGCTGTAGTGACTCTGTTTAAGGATCTTTGTGTGTCAGTCAATACAGGGTGGTGTCTGGCCTCCTGGAGGGATACAAAGCACCTTCTTACATTCTGTCTGAACACCAGGGAACCTCCCACAAAGCCAGATCTGCAACCGGAAGAAATGAAAGCGTCTCTTCTGGGAAAAGGATGTTGACTCTTGTTCAAGATAACAGTTGATGCTGTCACCTGGGGCTTGCTAGGCATCTGCGTGGACCCTGAAGACTCACTGTAGCATCCACAAGTGCTTGACAGCAACTAGGGAGGAACGTGCTGAAGGAGAGATCTAGCCAGCAGACCCACCACCAACTGCCAACAGGGTAGAGCTGCTAGTTCTCCTCAAGCAAGGCCATAATTCCTCTTGCTGAGATAAAGTAGTGTTTGGCCTGGGCAAAGTAGACACTGCACGTGATTGGCTTCCTGGAGCAGGTCATCTCCCAGTGAGCTGGGGAAATAGTTCTTTGAGCTTCTTAGGCAATGCTCACCAATCCCTTACTGACCGGCACTCCCAATGACCCAAAGTCTAGACCCATGGTTTCAAACACCAGCTCCCAAAGCTGCTTCTGTTTATTGACACAATTTGGGCACAGAAGCGGGTTAGTGTCACATGGGGGACAGCGGCATACAGTCTCGTATGATGTCACAAGCAAAGTATCAGTGTGAGCCATGCATCTACCTGTAGTAGTAACATCCTTTTATGGCAGAGATGTTGGCACTCTCGAGGGCAAATAAAAACCACCCACATCTCCTAACTCATTTGCAGAACAAGTTCACACTGAGTTGAGAGCAGAAAGTCAGGAGAGGGTCAGGGACAGAGCCTCCAACAGGGCAGGCATTTCATGTTGGGATACCTGTGTAAAATTCCTCCTTTTGCTAACCATGTCTAGAATGTAATAAGAGCCTCACATATTATTAGAGAAAATAACAGTCTGAAAATGATACTTTGCCCAGACATAAAGGATTTAAAAGGTTCCGTGAACCGTAGAGGCTTTGAAATGCAATGGGATCTGAATAAATGGGGGCTTATGCAGGGAGTAAAGGCACACACACACAAAAAATACATGCAATTGGTGTCTCATGGGTCACCCAAGGAAGCACCAGGAGATGGTGGGAACCTCTGCCACTCACACCAGCTGAATGGGCCTTGGCAGGACCCATTATGTAAGGTTGGAGACACAGCACAATATGAAAATGCCTTTAATGACACTAAATTATTGGTCTTTCCCCCTCTTTCCTGGTGTCCTCTCCTCAATTTGTCATGATGCTTTTCATTTGCTTATTAGTATTGTTCCAAAGGAACTCTAACGTATTTCATTATTACATGAATTTTACCATTCACCTTTACATGGTTCAACAACAATTAAATGCAAAGCTGAGGGCATTCGACTTGCCCGTGAAATCATCAAAATGACACTTCCTGGTTTGTGTGTGGACATTTATTTCATGGTTACTGGGACAGAGAAAACACTGAATAAAATTAACCCAACTGAAATTAATTCAAGTGTTAGGTCCTGATCCACACATATCCTAGCAATAGTCGACAGAAACAGGTAGCTTCCATCACATCCTAAATTCATGCTTGCTGGGAGCCTGAATTCTTCTATCTCACGGTCCTCAGTCACCTTGCATTGATGGGGCAGCTCAAAGATGATATGCAAGTGCTGTCCCAGTGGGTGACCTGGCACTGTCTACATCACCACAGCTCCTCTGATGCTTCACCTACAAACTTCCAGACAGTGAAAGGAGAGTCTCCTACCCCACACGTACAAAACTGTCTCAGCTCCTGGGATACCGCACAGGGACCACAGCCATCAGGGTAGCTCTCTAGGTGAGACCCCTTGCCAATGCTGCAAAGGGCCTCCTTCTGAATAGCAACAGCAAGGTCTTCTGATGACACAGGTCTGAAGGCAGGGAAATGGGTTGCGGTAAATGAGCAGTAGTAGGCAGACTACATGTAATTACCCTGCACATTACCTGTTCATGGAGTTTCTAGGGTTATGTGGTCCGTAATTACATGATGTCCTCATATAATACGAGTGTGGCCTTGCCGGTGACCCAGGATACAATCCAAATACACATACACAGCAACTAAAGGAAGCGTAAGTGCCTCCTTTCTGTAGGAAATATAGACAGACCCCTGCTTTGCTTTCTTCTTTGTGTGGTCTTTTTTTTTTTTTTTAATATGTCAAAACTAAACACCAAGCACAAGAATTTGTCATTCTAATTAAAAACATCTACACACACACACACACACACACACACACACACACGTGCACGTACGCACGCACGCACACTTAAATTCCCTTCAGAAGAAAACAATAAAGTTACCTCTCCTAACTGGCAGGAATAAATTTTTATCCCTTTGTTCTTGAATAACGGTGGGTCACATTCAACTAGTTTGAATTAAGGAGTCTACTTCACCCGCCAACAGCTGGAATCCAGCAACTGTTGTTAATCTACCTTAATTGGTTATTAGTCTATCAGTTCTTGTTTGTGCTTCTGTTACTCAAAGCAATTTCCCCACACACTACCAAGAATGGTTCTGCAAGCTGGGGCTGAAGAATTCTTGAGTTTCCACCCTAGGGCTGTTACTGTTTTGTTACGAAACAAAAACACACAAATACTGGACTGGAAAAAGAGAGACAATGTTAGCGAGGATACCCACGAAAAGAATTCAGGTGCACAGCGATGCCGGCATCAGCCACTGTGTAAGTAAGAGCAGGGCTTCCTCGGATGTTTTAATTAGAGCCTCAGTTCTTATGGTGCCGTTCTCCCTAAACAATTCTTCCCCTCTTCGCTTTAGGGAGGGACTTTCACTCCACCACTTTATTGCTCTAGTGAATAAATGAGATCTCAGGGTTCCGGGGAGAAAAAAAAAATTACCAATATAAATGCATCAGGTGCAAATTACAAAGGTAAATAGGCCCACGGAGACAGTAAGCTGGCAACACCAACTTGAATATCTGAGCCAGGCCACTGAGGGAAAGCTCCCAGGTCACGGCCACAGTTTAGACTAGATAATTTACCCTGCAGCCCCCGGAAGGAATCCACAGTGCCAGCCAGTTGTTAGTGAGAAGTCTAAGGCTTCAGGATAGCTTCTCCCCTCCCCCTCTTTAATTATCTCAGATGTCACACTTGGGCATTGTCTCTCAAAGCCAATCCTTCATCCTTGGAGACCCACACCAGTATAATCTCCATCTATAGGTTGATCACTGGTAATTATTTGTTTTCTGGGACTGTGTTTCTAATCTGAAATAAAGCAAAACTCACACAAATATATCAACAATGACTGTGATCAGTAGGGTATGACGGTTGATTTTTTTTTTAATCTTCCCTACAATTTAAGCTTTATCCTCTGAAGAATGTTTGCAGTTTTATGTCCTTCACCATACATAGCTCTTTATGGTAAAGTCTTTCTTGCCTTCTAATAATTTTGCTCATGTAAGGTCAAATCCCCTTGCGTGGTTCTTACATAGTAGAGACCTCATATCTATCTTTCCCACAATGCCACGCTGCTTCACACTATTTAGTGACTGTTTGGGGATGGGAAGACAGGAGTCTTCCTGTTGACACTAGTCTGTTCCCATCTGCCACTTCGCTCATATGTGAGCCGTCCAACCTCTTTCCTTTTTATAACTCTACTTGAATGTACACGTGTTAGCCTTACTTATTTCCTTATGTGTGTTACTGAAGTGCATGTCTCTTAAAAATTAGACTGTTCCACCCTGACTCAAGCAGGAGACACTTCAGGCAAGGGCACATGTGCACAAGTATGACAAAGGGGCACTGGCTTTGCCCTAAATCACCCTTACTCTGTTTCTTCAAATAGCAAGGCTCTATTCCTTTAAAAAAAAAAAAAAAAAAAGGATTTCCTGTGAATGTCTCAGCAAGGACCATTTATCCCGGAGTCTATGGGAGGGGGCTTGTGAACCAGGGGAATGCAGTCAAAGCAGCTCCAGTTCCCAGCTCTTGCTGTTTCTCCGTCCATGACCTCATCCTAACGCTTCTGTTTCAGAGAACACAGCAGACCAGGGAAGGAGGTACTTAATGCACACCATAAACTAACATGAAGACAACTTCTGTATCTTCCGTCTAGTACCATTTTCTAAAGGATAAAACACTTCTCAAAACTCTTTATATAGGCTTCGTACAGGCTAACTTTAACTGTAACGTAACTCAACTATATGACTTCTGAAATGCCTTTTGTAAAGTAGTCTATTTTCCTTTCAGGATACTTCTAACCATCTGTACAATATTAAGCCCGGAATCAATAAAATACAGCTTTTATTTGTACATTAAGCTTCTTATTCTATTTGTGTTATAATTACTATGTGGTTTGGTGGTGATCTGCAGTTTTAAATAAATGATGTGAAATCCCAGATGACATGGAAGTACAAACAGTAAGGAAATCTGCTTCTCATTCATCAGTGCCGATGACTCAAACGCCCCCGCCCCCCCCTCAGCAAGGACATTCCCAGCGACCAGTATTCTCATTCAAGATTCGTGATGTTAATCCCTTAGAAAGTATTTCTGTTGGCTGTGGTGGCTTATACCTGTCATCTTAGTATTCGGGAGGTTGAGAATGGAGGATTGCAAGTGTGAGGATATGCTGGGCCACATGTCTGGTCTGAGGCTCATCTGGGCTGCACAGTAAGACCCACATCCAAGTCAGAGGCTGGGGAAGTAGTTCATGTATAGAGTAATTGGCTCTGAGCGCCTTGTCCTCCTGTCCTTCCTTCCCAAGTACCGTGATGATAGGCATTCATCACACTCAGTTCGATACCCCCACACCTCCTCTTTTCTGGTGTTTTTCTTGTTGTTGAGACAAGTTGTCATTCAGGCCAGACTGGTCTCTGACTTGCTATGTATCCTGGCCTGGTCTGAACTCCTACCCTCCTGCCTTTAGAGTACTGTCTCATAGGTGCACGTCCCTGGATTTGATTGCTAACGTTGATGAAAAAAAAATAGCGGTTGACTTTGTGTCACCATTCACTTTTTATCTGAAAATTAAAAATACCGTAACACAATTATTAAGAAAAACATAGCCGGGCATGGTGGTACACACCATAATGGGGAAGCAGAGGAAGATGGATCTCTAGGTTTGAGTCCAGCCTGGTCTAGAGAGTGAGTCCCAGGACATCCAGGGCTACACAGAAAAAGCCTTTCTTGAAAAACAGAAACAAACAAACCAGGCAAACATAGCAACAGAGTATAGACTACATTTTTGTTAAAGGCCTTTCAAACTACTCTCACCTTACTGAATCTTCAAATGAATCCCAAAGCTTGAATTAAAGAAGGTTGGTTTTGTATGTGCAGGGAAGAAAAAGATAAAAGAAAATGTCCCAGTGAATTCATGCCATTACATATAAAGGCCATATAGGTATGCTGGTATACCTCTATAACCTGAATCCTCAGAAACTGAGGCAGGAGGACCTCGAGTTTGAAGCCAGCCTGGACAGTATACTAAGTTCAAATCCAGTCTGAGCTACACAGTGAGACCCTGTGTGTGTGTGTGTGTGTGTGTTTCTTGTTTTGTTTTTGTTGTTTTTAAAGGTAGCAAAGACTTGGGACTAGACAGCTCAGTGGTATAGTACTTGCTTTGCATGTATAAAGCCCTGGGCTCCATCCCCAGTGCTGGGAACAAACAGGCCATAAAGCCAAAATAATAATATATGGATAAAGCAAAGACGTAGGTCGTAAGCAAATTTAAACTTTCTTGCTAAACTGTAGCTATTACATAATCCCTAAGTACTCCCTACTCTCCATCACAAACAAAATGACCTCAAGAGGAAATCCATGGGAACCTCCTGTCTGATGGGGTCGTTAGATGGAGCCTGGGCATTTCCTCCGGAAGTCAGCTAACCCACCACACCAACCTTGGTGTTCCTCTGCCCAACCCGGGACTCACCCAGCTGAGGGCTCCTCTCTGTTCACTGTCTACTTCTAGTAGTCAAGCCTCCTGGCAACCCATTGCCTCCTCCTCTCCCCTCTCCAAATTATTAAAAAAAAAAAAAAAAAAGGTATAAAGCTAATTTATGCTTTGTTTCTCCATTTCCCCTCCTGCTTCGCTGCCACAGGAAGCTGCAGTCTATGCTGTGTTTGGATGGCCTCATCTTAGCCATGAGCTAACAATATCCTCCTTGGGGGTCGGGGGGAGGGGGGGGAGAGAAAAAAAAAAAGACCCTCAGCATGTCACAGTCAGCACGGAAACTGTTCCTCAACACTCTGGATTTATGTAGGCACATCTTCCCCGTCTGATGCAACGAACTAGCAATCATTTTAGCAGAGGAAACAGTGCTTTCTGGGATTGTGAGCCTGACACTGTGGAGGTTTACACATTGCATTAGGAAGCACAGCTGTGTCCTGTTGTCTCATCCGGGAGGCCTCGGACAGCACCCGACTCCAGCTGCTGAAAAGCGTGCACAGAGTTGATACACACACACACACACACACACACACACACACGGAGATACATGGGACGTGCAACCGAGGCTACGGCTGTGCTCTGAGTCTATCAAACTATGACTTCTAAATTCCTTTCCATCAAACGCCAGGAGAAGCACTTGATAAATGGCCCCTAGGAGAGCTCTTCTCGCTGCCCGAGGATGGAATGACTCGCAGGCATCCGACACTCCATCAATACAGAGAGAGCGGGCAGATTGAAAGGCGGGAAGGCCTATCCCCGATGTGGTGCATCTGCTTACTAATGGCAACAGCGCCTCGGCCTCTTCCCATTCATCCATCGCCTACAGAAACCACTCCTCGGAGAGGCCCGCCAGTCAACAGATGGTCTCTGGCTAAGGTGTAATCAGGAGCAGCTTGCTAAATTTACCCAAAACAAATAGAATTACAGGCTTTTGCCCGAGTCTGAAATTGAATTGAGAACTTGGGTGGTGGAGAATGGAAGCAAAAAAAAAAAAAAAACGGAGGCACTCAGAAGGCATCCCTGCTGTGTTGGAAAAGCGCAGAGATGGGGAGAAGTCCGCCATGAACCTCACTGGACTGGGTCAGCTATTCCCACTCAGAACTTAGACAGACCTGGCTATCTAAGTTTCCAGGATTCTTAAAAATCGTTACCAGCAGCCGGGCGCTGGTGGCGCACGCCTTTGATCCCAGCACTCGGGAGGCAGAGGCAGGCGGATCTCT